>JAECUM010043922.1:0-30449 GCA_016617855.1 Megalonaias nervosa
ATATATATATAGTGTGTGTGTGTGTGTGTGTGTGTGTGTGTGTGTGTGTGTGTGTGTGCTCAGTTGCTTGTACCCAAAGGACGATCCGAGCAGCAGTGTTTTGAACATTTTGAGGTTTTGAGTTAAAATTAAGTATTGAGATGAACCAGATATAGAGAATTACATTACTCATGTCTCGAAGGTACTAGAAAGCAAGTTGTGAGTGGAGCTGATGCGTCTCATCTCCAGATAGGCAGTCTTGCATGTATTCATGATGTGTTGGTACAATGAGAGAGAACTGTCAGGATTGACACCTTGTTTTCGTACTGATTGTATAAATGTTGCTGTTGCTGATATTGATTGCTTGAGGCAAAGTATAGGAACGAGAAAATGTTTATGAGGTGATCAGAATGGTTCTGGTTTTGTTATCATTCTTCTACAACTTGTTACATGTCGTCCACGACATCATATCGGAAATGTACTTCTCCACACTTCTAATGGTAGAATCAACTTCATTTGGGTGACTAGCTTTGTATATGTGAGTAACATCATACATTTGGCGAGACATTGGATGATGATTTTATGACACTTGAAGGGGCTGACTGTACAAATAAATAGAAAGGAACCTAGAACATAACCTTATGGAACGCCAAAACAAAGATGTTCTGGTCTGGAATGTTTTCCATTTCAGGAGATATTTGTGACCTTTCGGCTAAGTACGACTTGAACGGTAGTAGGACTGTGTCAAGAATACTAAATTCACGCCAGAGACGGTGAAGTAATACATCATAATCGTTTGTGTCATATGCTACAGATAGGTCGAATATATATACTTATATATATATATATATATATATATATATATATATATATATATATATATATATATATATATATATATATATATATATATATATTCTGAAAAATGCACACCGTTAGTGACATGTATAGAGACTGAGATACAAAGAAAAACAGAAAACAAGAGAAAATTTATTTTAAGAATTCATGTTAAAGTTGTCAATTTGTAAAATAAAAAATATATCATTCATTGCATGTATCATATTATCATTTGTAGAACATGGTGGGAATTCATTGTCCAGTATGCAGGGGAGTGGCCTATGCTCCCAAGCCAGGCCTAAAGGTGGAGGACTGGGCAGCTAATTATCCAGTAAATCATTTAGTGAATACCCTGATGGAGCTGATACCAGCTAACAATGAGATTGAGTTCTGCGATCCGTGTAAGGAAAGCGACAGGTCAAAAGTGGCGCTCCATTTCTGCCAAAATTGCACAGAAGCCCTGTGCGATGACTGCTCCAGATGCCACAAATCGATGAAGGCCACGAAAGATCACGTTGTAGAACCCCTCGAAGAAGTCAGAGGCAACCCTAAAAATGTTATGAAGGATACAGATAAGTGTACTGAACATTCTGACAGTAAGCTTGAAATGTATTGTAAAGACCACGAGAAGCCCTGCTGCATTCACTGCGTGGCATCAAAGCACAGGAAGTGCTCTAAGGTGTACCCCATAGGGCAGGTGATGGAAGAGACCAAAGAGAAACCCGAACAGGAAATAGACCCAGTAAAGTTGGTCAAGGATCTAGAAGCCCTTATTAATGAATCTGACAAAGTGAAAAAGGAAAGGCAGGCATCTCAACAGAGCACACAGGCCCAGGGAAATCAAATTCTTCAGAAGGTTGCCAGCACGAAGGAGCAAATCATTAAACATGTAGAGAAGATGGAGACAGCAATCTTGACAAGGTTTAATGCCGTTCACAAGGTGGAGATTCAACAGATGGAAGACCAAATAACCTTTTGTAACAACCTCAGAAGCACCACTGAGCATCTTAAAGCAATGATATCCGCGCTTGAAAAGCAAGGAAAGAAGGACCAGAAGTTTATCATCCTTCATCAGGGCAAGAGCAAACTTGGGGAGTATACTGCTGGTTTGAAAAAGGTCCAGGAAAATGCTGCCATCGTGTCATATGTCTATAAAGAGGATGACAGTGTCACGAAAGCTCTCCAGACTCTAAATGACATCGGGAATTTCAAAATGAAAAAGAGTCTTCCTGGTCGTCCAGCGACCCCATCCCCTCCACCTACGCCGTTACTACCGCCGGTGCCTTCCAAGGAGCACACAGTCTTCATCCCAGACAAGATTGAAAAGATTGAAAAGGTGAAAACACCCAGCACAAAGGTAATAAAAGACCGCAATTTCAACGCCAAGATTAAAAATGACGGCAACAACTGCTTAATCACAGCTTTGAAAATTTGGGATGACGACCGGGTGTTCCTAGCCGATAATGCCAACAAGAAGCTGAAACTGTTTGCTAGTAAGGGCCAGTTAGCCTGCAGCATCAGTTGCCAATATGCTCCTTGGGACTTCGACTTCATGGACAAAAGCAAGTGTGCTGTAACGTTCCCAAACGAAAGGAGGATAAAGTTCTTCATCGTCACTGACACAGTCACGCCTGCTGGATTTATCATCACGGAAAAGGGGTGCATTGGGATCTGCAAGGCCGTGGATCACCTAATCGTTTCTTTCACCAGCGGAGCAGTGAAAGTTATCACACAAGGGGGCGAAGTAAAGATGTCCATCAAAGCCAATCGCTTCTCGAAGCCAGAATTCCTAGCATTCAACACGAACAGCAGCAAGATTTATGTATCTGATTACAACAACCACAACGTCACAGCACTTAAATACGAACATGGAAGCATACTTCCCGGGTCACTATTTGTTTACCCTATCAGTGGCCCAAAGGGAGTCACTGTAGATTCTAAGGGAAACATATATGTTGTTGGCTACTGGGCAAGCACGATCCATAAGGTTGGCGAAGAAGGGAACCTTGTAAAAATCCTTCTGGACTCACTTAAAAGACCACTTCTGATCAGCTTCAGCTCCAGCGAAGACAGATTTGCCGTTGTTGAAGAGACCAACCCGAACGAGGTTAAGTTTTATAAACTGGCCAATGACAAAGTAGAACCAGAGTAAATCGTCGCAGATTGAAATATCAGTGGTTGATCCAAAATAATTACAGAGCAAATGAGAGCATTTTGTGAGGGAACATCAGTGTAAGCATAAGACCGTGCCAAGTCGATTCAAATGTGCTTCATTGTAACCATCTTTAAAACAAGTTAGTCGAAACAAAACAAAACAAATGTTAAACTTTTTGGTCGTCTTGGAAAACATGAAAGTGAATATATTTTATTGCAATTTTATGTGGATATGTATATAAAAGTATATTCTTTTGCTATACATGGGTAATTAAAAGCAATACGTTTTGTGACCTCTTCGACATGTAGGCATGCATACGAAGGTGTCATATTGCAAGACTTATATTTACTATGACATACTTTATGGATGAATTAATAATCTATTGGCTTTAACATTATGTTTTGAAATCAAACTAGATGCATGTTCATCAGTTCAAAATCGGAGACAGAAATGTTATGCATTAATGCGAAGATACCTATACGTTTGCAAACCGACAGAGAGGAATAAAAAGCAATAAAGAAAATCTCCCCAAAACACCCCACCCCACCCCAACCCCAAAACAAAACAAATAAGAACGACAGGATTGATACGTGATAGATTGCAGGAATTGTTCATTGGATAGGCAAAACGTTTAACTCATGTGATTTAATTTCACATGTATTTGTGTTACCAAAGTTTTGTTTCATTCTATACAATATCTTCTTAAAAATGAAGAAATTCAATATTGTTGTTTGCAAACGATATCTGTAACCACTTAACTAAAATGGTAGTTTAATTTGCATAGGAAATTTGTGTCTTACGAAATTAACTTAACCAACTCTAGTGAATTAAAAAAATTCGATCGGATTGAAATAATAGATCAAACATCAGAATTCTAGAATGACATCATTTGTCTTTGTACAAGCTGTATCTGCATACAATCCACGTTAAGTTCAGTGGTTCTGTGGCACATTAACCTGCTCACTATAGGTGCATTTTTTTCAAACTTCCTTAATTCACAAGCTTACGTGCCAATAGAAATGACCAATAGTAATCGTAAATATGGAGATATTCATGGAAAGGATTTTTTAATTGTCAGTCAGCCAGCCTTTTGTTGTTCTTTGACAGATACGATTTTCTTAAATGTTTCATACATTGAAAAAAAAAGTCAGAATAAATGGTTTACTAAACCTGTAGATATGATCTCACGTGCTGATATTTGATAAACTTGTTTAACTTGTAAACTCGATACTCGAAAGTATCCTCTCATCTGTTCCCCTCCCACCCCATTATACAGTTGGTATATCAAATCGTGTTCTGCCCATCGCGCATTAATACACATATATAAACATGTTTGAACAGTTGGTTAAATATATTTCTTTCTGTACTCTCTAGATCAATGATGAATTTCCGACGATTAATCGTTAAATAATGAGAAAAAATGTTAGTAGTCTCCCGTTTCTAAATGAATTAAACATAGTACACAATAGAAATCCCATCTGCTTTCATTTTATCTCTTTCTCTCTCTCACGCATTAGGCACAAAATATGTGGAAATCTGTGGAGAGAGAAAAAGAAATTGAGCTTTCTGAAAAAGTTGAAGTTAGACTTACACCAAGTAACCTAAGGGTTGGTGTACACTCTCCATGGGATGTATCAACAGTATTCACATGACAAAGAGGGTATGTACATATATATATATATATATATATATATATATATATATATATATATATATATATATATATATATATATATATATGTGTGTGTGTGTGTGTGTGTGTGTGTGTGTGTGTGTGTTCAGATTTTTTTATTTTTGGAAGATTTTAAGTTTTCAGATAGTAGACTACATGTCATTTTGATGATTTTATTAATTGTATGTTTAGACGTAAATTTGTTCCGGATGATTTCACAAACATTACAATTATCCCGCTACTGAAAAGTAAAATTGGAAACCTTACTGACACAAATATAGGCCGATTACTCTAACGACAATGATTTAAAAATATTTGAATTATTACAATACAACGATGTGAAGTCACAATTTCTGATGATCAGTTTGGTTTTAAAAAGCAACAATCAACATATTTATGCCTTTCATGAAACTGTCAACTATTATGTACAACATGGCAGCCCTGTGTATGCATGTTATTTTTAGACGGTAGTAAGGCATTTGATAGGGTCAATCATTGGACACTCTTTAAGAAGTTTCTTGATATTCAAATACACGTCATCATAGTTCGTACTTCATTTAACTGGTACGGCAAACAGTTGCATTATATGCGTTGGGTAAGTGTAGTGTCCAGCTCCTTCCGTGCAACAAAAGGGGTGAGGCTGTGTTCTTTCACCTTCGTTATTTAATGAATGCATTTGAGAATGGTATCGTGTATAATACACAAAAATCGATATGCATGGTCTTTCTGTCAACTTTTTCAAATTACCGTCTTCTTCCCCTGTACATCTTAACAGCAATGCTCTTACATAATGTCAAACAAACACAAACAAACATGCTTGTATGTAAATTAAGAAATTGTTCTTTGAAAATAAAACTTACACTATTCAAATCTTATTGCTGCACAACGTATTGCACTCCTCTGTGGACAAACTTTAGTGAATGTATGAAAAAAAAACCTAGTTACTGGTTGTAATAATGGTCTTCATTTTCTATTAAGCCTTCCAAGTTAGAACAGTCTTTAGCATGTATGCAAACTATAATATATTCGGTTTTTTGAAGTAATGAGAAAGTGTGTTCTCAATGATCACAAGAATACCTAATAATAAGAATTGTATCCTGAGGTCTCTGCAGAACTGTCATTCATTTAAATTCTCATATTATTGAGAAAATGAAACAAATTATTTTTTAAATGCCTTACATAATTTCATTGTTAACAATGCTGGACATGTTCCATTGCTGTAAATGTGTTTGTATATTTTTACATAAGACATCGATCATCTTTTATGTTTAAAATACTTTTATATTTCAGTTTAAATGTATGGACTCTGAAATAAAAGAATTCATATCTTATATACCAATGATGCAAAGCTGCAAATTCCTATCTAGATAATAGAGTAAATTTCTTGGTTAAGAGGCACACATATACTGTAATTTATTTAATGTATTTTTTTTGTTTTAGACCTATAATAAAGTTCTAAAAACTGATCATTTTTAAATATTGAATTATCTTAAGGCTGCTCTTCAAACCTTGCTCGCTCTTTCTCTCTCACCCTGTTGGTTTGCCAGGCAGACTAACTGACCAGGAGAAACATAGGATATATATATATATATATATATATATATATATATATAGTGTATTGCTGTAGAGTGCTACTACATGTTTGTTACCTCCCAAGTATGCTTTATGGGATATATGTTACTTCACGAGTTGTTATTGTTGTTGTTGTAGGGTTTAATGCCATTTTCAGCACAAGATAGGCTATACATGGTGGCCAGTATAAATGGTGGAGGAAGAACACGGGAAAACTTTGGAAAGAACCACCAACCCATAAGAAGCTATTGGCAAGCTTTCTCTCATACCCACATTGGCCAAACCTGAGACTCGAACCCACACAGACAGAGGTGAGATGGCAGTGATCTGTAACATTGAGTGCTTTAGACCACTCGGCCACTCAGGGCCCCTACTTCAAGAGTAATATTGGCACAAGATCTTTACATTTAGCAATTTGTTTCTCTTTTGAGATGACAAACATAAAAAAAGTAGAATAACATCATTAGATTTTTAAAACTTAATTCCTACAGAAGAATAAAATGTTTAATTTACATTATAAATGCTTTTCACAGTTTTATCATGCACGAGAAAGTATGGTGACCATACTAAAGATACCCAAATGTTCGAAATCTTTGAGCAAGGCTCAGCACAAATGGTTGCACAGCTATAAAACATGCATACATGTAGTGTCAAAAATTCACAAAGGAACGGGCAGAATCACAGGATATTGATAAAAACACCCCCCCCCCAAAAAAACCACAACATCGTGGTAATTGATTCAATGTATCCAACATTGTCAAAGAAGTGATTTAAAGATGGGAAGTTGATATAATGATCAACCATTTTTCTGTATTTTGTGAACCTTTATGATGGCTGTGTACACATACATTTGGATATGAAAGAGTTTAAGAAAAATATATTATTCAAGTTTCATTCCTTGATGCACCACATAAAATCTTCAATACTGATATCCTTGAGTTTATTTTGTTTCAAAAGGTCACATTAAAAAATATATGTCATTATCATTCAAAGCAAGCTTAGTGGCCTGTTTTGGGTATTTTAAATATTTTGTGGTGAAGAAATACATATACATGTTAACAGAGAATGAGTGAAGAACCTTGTGTGCAGCTCGAGGTGGCTGAGTGGTCTTGAGTACTCACATTACCCTATCACTACCATCTCACCTGTCACAGGTTCGGCCAATGTGGGTATGCAAGAAAGCTTGCCAGTAACTTCCTGTGGGTCCATGGTTCTTCTCAAGGTTTTCCTGGGTTTTTCCTCTATCGGTTATACTGGCTGCCATGTATTGCCTGTCATGCACTGATGAATGGTGTTACACCCAAAACAACAAACAAGAACATTGTATTTAGTAAAAAAGGATTGAAAATTGCGTTGCAATAAACCTCAAATATTGATAGATTTGGGGCTTAAGGAAATATTATACAATAAACAGGATAAAAGGGATGAACATAAATTGTAAAATATTGATAATCATGTCCCTTTTTTGTGAATGTTAATGCCAATATACCCTTCAAACATATAATCTGAAATTTATTTTGTCTATTCTTTATTAATTAAAAATAAAAGTAATTATTCAACAAAAGTCCCTCACAGGGACCAATATACTACTGCGCAAAAAGGATTTCCAGAAATTAAGATAAGACCATTTCTGTCTTTTAACTACCTAGAGATGACACCATTTACGATATTCTTCATTTATAACAAGATTTTAATTTAGCTGCTGAGGAAAACATACTGGATGTCAGATTGGCACCAATTTCATTTAGAACCAAGCAGATATTAAAATTTTGTTCATGAAAACCCCATGTTAACATAACCATCCATTGGGGAGGGGGAGAGATGGGAGGTAGTGACAGAAAGAAAGCTGAGACAGTCATTGTGGCAGCCATGATGGTTGTACGATCAAACTACCATGGCCCTTTCTCTTAGGATTAAAATCTGAATTGTATTCCATTACAAATTTAGACTCATTTTTTCAAGGCCAATAGAGCTGAACATAGAGATGTGCCTATTATCAGAAATAAGCTATTCTTAATTTCTTAGTAACTGAGTGCAGACAATATGCCATATACTTGAGGGATAAATTCCTACAAGCCCCCCTCCCTGTAACTTTGTCGGTAAGGGAGTAATTACGGAGCTTTCATAGCACTTTACCATACTTAGTCAATTATACAAAAAATAACAACAAATAATTCATTGCATATTTTATTTAAATACCTTTTAAAACAAAGGCAAGCAAAAGAATACAATTTAGACAGTAGCAATGCATCCAGTGTTTTCATAGAAAATTTGATAATAAGCCTTTCGCTTAAAAACCCATGTCAATATGATCATCCACTGTTGAGGAATAGGTTAAGATTTTTAAGGTGGCTGCTATGGCAGCCATACTGGATTTCAGGTCAACATTGTTTTGATTTAGGACTAACCAGACACTATAAGAAGTCTTCTCATGAAACCTCATGTCAAAATGAACATTCCATTTAGTAGGATTTTCAATGACTATCATGGCAGCCTTATTGGATGGAATATTTGCACCATTTCCATTGATGACCAACCAGATATCACAAGAAGTCTTTTCAGTGAAAAGATCTGTTGATATGATCATCCCTTCAAAAGGAGTTGCAATAATAAAATTTTAATGATAGCCATCTTGAATGTTTGGATAGGCATTATTTTATTTAGGACCAACTAGATGCCATAAGAAGTTTTATGGTTAAAACACATAGTGATAAGACTTTATGTTTATCACGAGTAGCAATAAAAGAATTTCAAGATGTGAAAATCCATGTTGATAGGACCATTAGTTCAGAGGAATAGCAATATCAAGATTTGCAAGATGGCCAGCATAGCAGTCAAGATGGCCAGCATGGCAGTCATATCTGATGTTGGATAAACACCATTTTCATTTAGGATGAGCAAGACATCATAAGAAGTCTTTCAGTTAAAATACCATGGCAATATGACCATCCATTTCTAAAACTCTACCACACTGTGTCCGATTGGCATCATTTTCAATTAGACCATTGGCTCCTAACCCATTGGTGGCAATCAGAACTGGTTCGCCATGCTGTTTTTAGTGGATTGCCGAGATCAACCATAATAATTTTGAATTTCCTACTCAAGTCTTTTTTAAGCATCTGATGGGTGGTGAGGCTATGACCACAAACCTATTCTGGGTTACTGCTAAAAAAGGGACCATTGATTTAGACCAACTACACAGCAAAAACTTTAGTGAAAACATCATGCTGATGAGTTTAGGAATAGCAGCAACAAGATTTTCAAAATGGCTACCATGGTGGACATACTTGATGCCTGAGGGGTGCCATTTTTATTTAAGACAAACAAGACCTTGGGGTGAATGTGTCTGTAAAGCTAGGTGGCAATTCTCCAAAAAGTTCAAGAGTACCAGTGATAACAAATTTTGCTAACAAATACCATGCACCAGATCAAAGACCATCACATAAACTTTTCTGTTTCTCTCAGACAGAATTATTTCATGATGATGCAAGCTCTGTGAATGTACCTGCTGAGTGAAAACTGTAACACAATCAAAACATTGCTGCAAAATGTGACCTTGACACTAAGGTCAAAAGGTTGAGCGAGCATGCTGCAGAAACTTATAAATAAAACAACCAAGTATGAAGAAAATTCATGTGTCATTTGATTCAGAAACTGATCCCATTTTATTTAATGATTCTGTACTTTTGGGACAATGCGCAAAACAAATGTTTAATTTAAATAATGATAAACTGAATTCAGTTCCAATGTTTAGTATTCCTTCTGATAAATTCACTGAGTACCTGGCAAAATTCAAAGAGGTTTTCAAGGCAACTTCTCAAATATAAGTATTTTTAAGGTTGGATTAATGACAAGTATGAAGAAGAGCCATGAAGTGGTTTAGGATATTTAAGCAAATGTGACAATATAATTAGGACTTTGATACAACAATCAAAATGGAAATTCTACATTTCACAGAAAGAATTATCTCTTTTTCATATTCCTATCAAGCATGAAGAAAATCCATCACTGAATTAAGGAAATATATGTAAATGAAAAACCTGTAAACAAAACCTTAAAGGTTTTCTGCAACTTTGATCTGACTCCATCATCAAAGGGACAAACAAGCATGTCACAGAACAAGTCATCTTAGATTATTGTGACTTGTGCCAAGTATAAAAAAATCTATAAAAAATGATTTAGGAAATATATGCAAATGAAAAAACTTGAACAATTTTAATGCAAATTTTCTGCAACTGTGACTTGATTAAAAGGTCATAGAGGCAAGCATGTCATAGAATAATGACTTTATGTCATGTATAATGACAATATACAGGGGATTTTGAAAATATTTTTTAAAAATAAAAACTTTTGACCAAAATCTTTATGCAAATCTTCTAAGATGGTGACCCCAATCCCAGTGTAAAAGAGTCAAATGAGCATGTTGTAAAATTAATTGCATTAGCTTCATAATGATTTATGTCATGTATTATAAATAGCCAATCAAAGTGATTTAGGAAACATATTTTTTACATGATAAACTATCCAAAATGTTATGAAACTGTTGCTGCCTCTACATCCATTGCAAAAGTAAGGGTTATGTCCAGCTTCCCACTAATGTGGGTTCAACAAAAATGAGTTATACAGTGCAATATCATTTTACATCAATCAAGATGGCCAAGTCTGGCAAAATTAATGACATTTTTGTCATATAAAAAAAATCTTATAAATGTAAATACATTAAAGATTGTACACTCTAATCTCAGTAACCAAACAAAACTTAATATGCATAATCACACAAAGTGCCTGATGAAGAAATAATCTTGTATGAGAGACAGATAAATGTAAAAGTGAAAAAGTCACATGAGACTGTTAGATAAATAATGGTAATTATACGCATAATTGTTTTATCCCCATAACGTCACTTGAACAGCATAAAAAATGTTTATTTATTGCTAAACTAGACAAATTTCATGGACTTTACATACCAGTACATAATCATTTAACTAACCAGAACTGTACAGAAGACAGGAAAATATTCCAGATCACTTTGCAAGAAAATGTTTCAGATCATGATGAATAAGACAGGTATGTAAGAAATTACATTACATTTGATCTTAACAAAAGCACTATGAATGGCACATCATGTGCATGCCCTGTTTTAAGAGTCATCTGTGAGGCATTAGATATCACTGACCAAGGGGTTTCAATAACATGTACTTCTGGTCAAGAGATGCAATCTTCAATTAAACTGAATGTGCAGCAACCATTATTTTCTAACAGATCTACCATGACTGTGAATATTAATTTTTATACCCCAAAGGGATTTATTTTTTACCTTAAGACCCTAGAAGATATTGATTTCTTTATTACCTTAAGACCCCAGGAGATATAGGTTTCTTTATTACCTAAAGTGCATGTCATCCTCAAAGTCTGGTCAATGAATTTACTCTAAAACAAAAGTTATTCTTTAAAATCCATCTTCCTTCGAGACAAATGACCTTGACCACTGACCTTTCAATCAACTTTTCCATACCTTAAGTGCAAGCTCCCATAACTCTGATCAAGGCACTAAGGTTATTATGCAAAAAAATGATCTTCTTTTAGTCAAAGTGATCTGGACTGTGGAACTTTTGAACCCCAAATCGAGAGGTTTCTTTCTTACACAATGTGCAAGTCCTCAACAAAATCTGGTGAAGTTTCATGGTTAAATAACCTGAATTGTTTTGCAGAACCATTTTTTCCCCCTTTCAAATAGTGACCTTGACCATGTGACCCCAAAACTTCAGCCTTCTTCCTTATCCGAAGTGCAAGTAATCCACTGACTTTGGTCTAGGTAGTATTGTGCCAAAACCATTTTTCTTCTTCCAAATGCACTGACACTGACCTTATGACCCAGAAATCAATATCCCATGTGGAAACTATCTACAATATTTGGTCCACATCTGTAATGTAGAAATAATGGTTTTGTGTGAAAACCATGTCTCATTTTCAGTAACAGTGACAATGGCCTTTCTTCCTTACCAAATGTGCAAAGTATCCATGAAGTTTGGTGCAGATGACATTTTTCTTGTTTCAGTGGCCATGACATTTTGACTCAACAAACAAAAGGGTTCCCCCTCACACTAAGTACAAGCGATCTACAAAGTCTGGTAACTAGACAGTGAAAAGTCCAAGTCATTTTGTGGAAATGAAATCAGCAACAGGATGGATGTATAGACAATGTGATATGTGTTCTGCCTTATGGCAGCTGTATAATAAAGGTCGAGGGGCAAACTCGATTATTCACTATAACTGCTTTCTTTCAAACGACAAAAATGTGGTTTAGAAAATCAGATGATTGCTACAGGGCTCTTTTATGTCATTGCATCACTGATAAAAATGCATAATGCACACCAATGATTCAGCACTTCATTTTCACACATAAACTGTCGTAGTTTTCGCGCATATTTATGATCAAAATAATATCTCAAGTGAGGAGTACATTTCTGAAATAAAGAGAACATTAGGGTAGAAAATTAATGCACACAAACTGTAAATTCTTGTGATAATGTATATACTTGCTAATAAGTTGTGTTCCAACTACAAGCAACATTAACCCTGATCTGCCACTGTACAATATGCCAGCAGATCAGAGTATATGTTGTTTTGTTTCATTAACAAAATGCATAGATCCAGATCTGCTGGTGCATTATACAAGGGATAATCTGGGTCTACGCAGTCTACAGTTGGATTTGACTTGTGGTATATACAGAAATTTAGAAACTTATCTACACATACATCTCTACTTTGTTTTCTACATCTACAGTTAACACTGAGAAAGGAGCTCAGGTTGAACATTTAATCTCCTAGATGTCTAGTTCAATTTGGCAGTCATTTTCTCCAAAATGATTTTCAAACATTTACAAATTACTATCAGAAAAATACAAAGACAAAAATTTTACTCCCAGCATTTGCTCAATTATACATACATCACCTTCTAGTAATGTAATATATGCTGGTTACAAAATGTATACCAGTCCGGTGAAATCCTGCTTGTGACTAAGAATATATGTACAATATTTGCACTTAAAAAATATAATTGATGTATAATAAAGAAAAATGTGTTAGTTATATGGGCGTGTGATAAGCTATACAAAGATCACAAGTTAGGTCAAATGGAGAACTAGATATAAAAATACGCATCAACTTGTCCAAATTTCAGGATGTACATTGGACCAAAAATTTAAGTGAAATAAAATCTAAACAAAAGGAAAAGAATAACTTCAATATATATTGGACTAAGTGATATTATGCATACTGGCAACAAAATTCAGTTCATATTAGGCCTTGAATACAGGTCTGCTGATATAAAAAATCATACAATATAAAATTTCAATGTGAAAATCCCAACAGAAAAAATTGAACACACAAAATAACTGCTGAGGATCCTGTTGATGAGAAAAATTAATTATTAAGAGTTGTGATATTTCTACAAATGGATCAGTATACTGTTCATCAAAAGTTTCTGCACTTCTCCAACCCTCATGCATCATTTTAAACTGCGTAGAAATGCCACAAGTATGCCTTATATACAATGCATGAAATTTGGAAAGTAAGAGCCTTTTGGGATGGGGTGGGTGAGGGGTGGGGTCATAGATGCCCCATGTAAATTAGAAATATTCAATGCTAAAAACTAAGCCACAGAGTACTCTCACTGGCTAGAACAGTTTGCTAGAACACCCCATATCACTCAAGCCGGTGTTTTAAGATCCTCAAAACCCACCATAATGACTTAAAACTATAGATCTCTGGAAATGTCACTTTGGTGTTCACCTATTGAGATTCTAATTTGTATATCAATGCCAAAAGCTATAGTATTTGCCTATGATCCCATCATTTTGTAATCCCTGTGTGATTTTTAGAATGAAAAGTATCAAGGGTATAAAATAATGCATAAAACTTATGCCATTTGATCCAGTAATTTACAATTTCTAACCTGATTTTCACCACCATGTACCTAACACTGTCATCTTGCTTTTGTTTCAAACCAAATGGTAGTTTTCAGGGTAAGCAATGAGCCTGACTGCTGTCCTTTGTGGCTCATGGAAAAGACTATTTTCAGTAACTGAGAGAAGGTAAAAACATTTGCAATGACTGCCTTTAATACTTCTCAAGAAACCTGAATAAAAAATGGTCAGCAGCATAGCTGCTATGTACACGGATTCCAAGGGATGTAATGCCCTAAGTAATGGAAATTTGCAGAATTATTTGGAGTTTAATGAAGATGATAAACTACATCGCTCTTGATGTCACCCCTTGGTCAAATCTGGTTAGAAATTATAAACTGATGACTGAAATGACTATGTTTTGTGCACTTTTTTTATCCTTGACATTTTTCATATTTAAATCACATGGGCTTACAAAAAGCTGGGGTGGTAGGCTAATAATACAACAGTAAAACTGATTCTGAATAGCTGCTATGGCATCATCTGTAGAACATTAACAGAAACAAGCAAATAAAAATGCAACTAGCCTAAGCTATTATGTCTGCACTTGTGATTGCTAAAATCTGCAAAGGTGATCAAAATTTTCTGATTGCAATTCAATTAATGCAGCAAATTTGGCAATTGAAATATTCAAGGTTTGCTCATGTATCTGCTAAATTTCATTTCATTTTCATGGTTAAATTAAAGATAAAGGCATCAAATTTCTGAAGAAAGAAGACTGCAGAAATATATAATGCAGCAATAAATCAGGACATTATTAGTTTCAAAGAAATATAACCAGAAAAAGTAAACTGTTATACAAAATTGGTTTATAAAAGGTGCACAAGCTGGAAGAAAGAAAGATCCTGAATGGAAATATCCACAGTGCAGCCCATTTAATCTAAATTAATATAATCAAACATGTTATTATATATAAGGCATCTAAGATGGTGAGAACTTGGGAGATTCAAGTGCCAATGAACTTCCATGACATAAAGGTCTTAAAGCCCTTAATGAAGTTTTTTTGGTCAAAATCTGATTCTGCTATTTGCCAAGATGTTTCATTTAATATTTGCAAACTTTTATGTAGCTCAAAGCTGGTCAATATACTGACTTACTAAAATATTTATTTCCTAATTTCTTTAAGCATGGTAGAGACTGAAATCATTTTTCATTATCACTGCACTTTTCAAGGAGGAAGTGTTGTGCTTGTGTCATCCTTCTCATCAAGATGATTTCTAAGAGACCTCAAACTGTCCGATATGACTAGGGTCTAGTCAACTGATGTCTATGACAGTTTCACAACTTGGTTCCATTCCCCAAGGCTGTAGCTTTGTCAAGTAGAAGCAAATGAGAAGCATGGGGATAACATAGTTTTGAGGCTGACTTTTATATGATAATGTTTAACAACTTGCATTTAAAATCTCTATGTATTTTATGTTGTCTTGGTTACAAGCTGGTGTCTGGTGAATATCCCTACCCATTATCATTAACATGTCTGCTTTTCTTTTCTTCAAAACAGTCTCTTATTTCATGTCAACCACTGTTATTTTCAAAGACCGTTCTAAACATTAATACCTGTTCAAAATTTCTAAGTGAAAATACTGTTTTATGTTCCTATAAACTTGTGTAACGCAAGCACATCACCATTATAATCAAGAGGATTTTAACAAACACAGTCTTATTCTGTTAATGAAATAGGCATTAAGGAAGCAGTACAATCAATGGAAAACACTGCAAAAGAAATATGATCTGAAGGCACCACAAAAACCTTAACATAGTACCCTAAAATTGTTCTGTAACATTTTTATAAAGTGTAAAATGACTAATATTTAACTGAATTGTGTGACTAACTTGTGTATGATATATATATAGAAATAAATCATTGTTCAGGATTTATTATCTGTTCATTTTTTTATACTTTATTATGAAAGTCTATTGCATGTATTCAAAACAACATGATTTAATTTTTTTTAAAAACCCTAAACAGCTCAAAAATATTGTAAACAATATTTCAAAATCATTCTGTAAACTAATTTAAAAGAAATACAACAACAATAATATAACACAATAATTTAAAACACTTTGGATGCCAAAAATATGTACCATTTTGCAAGCAAACCTCAATTTAAAAAAAGTATGAGACAATATTGACAATACAAGACAATAAGTAATATCAGTTATTCACGAAAACTTCATGTTATTATTAGAGTAAAACCTATTTTGCGACCACTCCACCTGTGAGCATAAAACAGTCTCTCAATGCTGGTCATCACATAAAAAAAAGTGTATACAAATTGACCCATGCATTAAGAATCTGGTGTGAAATGACTGGTGGTTTTCCCAAACCATGAATGGCAAGATAAGACTGCTTCAATATGACAGTATCTTATAAGATTTTTCCTGACGACTTTAACTGTTACAATCTTAAAACTTGAAAAAATATGCATGTAAATAAAACTGAATATTACAATACGAGTTAAACTGCACCTTGCAATTTGTTTAATAAATAAGATCAAATACTAAACATACATGTCTACGTTTATATACATTTTTTTAACACTTTTTATTATAAAAAGATTTGCTTGAATTTTGTTGTTTAAGAAAAGTTATTTCCTTATTGGAGTGCTTATAGTATATGAACACAAATGAACAATCAATTGCAATTAAAATTTTGAGGTTATAAAAAGTTCTAGCTGCTCATCTGAAACCAATTTTAAGAGTAAAATATCTTTCTTTGATAACATTATACATTAGTTTACAAATCCAGTCTTCCCAAGCTAAAAAAAGGGACTTCCTCCTGTCATTTGGCTTGTTTTAGCAACAAAAGTGCTAGAGTAGTCTCCCTTGGATAGAGTAGCTGGTGCCAAATCACGTAAATTGACAGTTACTACTGCAATGGCTTTGCACACTCTTCCTGGAATTTAGCTGCAGGCAGGGCATGGAAAGGTGTGCCTGCAGTATCAATGGATATGTATGATCAAAGAAACATTTTATTCTAGAGGAGCCTGTGCTGAAAAATGCTGAACAAACTGGGAAGGTAACCTGCTGTACTGCAGGTAAAGGTCCAACCAGGTCAAAATGAGTTATGTGGAAAAAAGGCTTTTGAGGTAAGGGCTTGAGAATACTAGCTCTGGCCTCCATTACATAGCTTGGACAATGTTGTTGCTCTCAAATGCTTTGTGGTGACTGCTCTAACTAACCTCATGAACCCATATGTACAAATAATGAAACTAGACTTGGATTAGCTCTTTATGGGCATAGCAGATAACTCATTATATATCCAGGATAACAGAAATAATAGCGGAAATATCATACCTTCTTTTTCTGAGTGGCAAGAAGCAAGATCTCCATATTCTGATGGGCTCAGCTCTATTCAGACTCCATATGGGAGCCTGCAGATGCCCTGGGAGAAAGGCTCTGAAAAAAAGACAGCTTACTTGGCAGAATGCTCTGGTTATTGCACTGTGGACTGTCCAGGAATAGGTTAGGTGGGTTCTTATGTAAAACCGGTGCTTACTGGAGCCGTCCAGTATCTGCCTTAAAGCTAGGACTGGGTATAATGAGAAAGCATATCTGGACCAGGTCACCGAAGTCAAAGGTGTAGTCAAGGCTGACCTTATCAGACTGGATTCTGCATGGCTTTCCAATATATTTAAAGTTGAAGGGTGGGTGGCTAAGGTTGTTTTTTGTTTTAAATAGCTGCGTGTAAAGTAAAAGTAGCCAGGTAAATCACCTGGCTCCTGGCTGATAAGGAAGCCCTGATCCAGTAGCCATTACAGTCTCTGTATCTAGTGCATCAACAAAATGTCCTGAAGATAACAAACTTAGAAATGGCTGAACCTAGAGAGGCAAAACAGACTTTTGATGAGAAGGCCTGTCTGTCCTCCCGTCCATTACAAGGATTCCATAGCAGTAGTAAAAGCCTTTGGTTACATAAATGCCAGAAGAAAAACAATTATTACTACACAATGTCAGTCAGCAGTAATATAGACTGAATTTGAGGCTATACAATATTTAAATGAATTAGAATATCTTACCCTTTGTTGAGACTGAAATTTACACACGTTTGCACTATGAATGAATTAAAATGTCATTCTGAATTTGAATTAAGACACATATCCACTCAATCAACTTTAAATGTTCTATATACCAGATCCTAATCAGGAAAATTGGAGGAATAATTAACAAAAAACCCCACCAAAACAAGGGTATTATTTTCCTTTTTCTTTATATTTCATTAATACTTAACAGAATTCATATTCATAACATTGCCCCTTTGGTCACCCATTATTAACATCCTAAAGGGAAAACTGCATTCACTGGTGCAATCAATCTGGCATCACATTCAACTCACAGTTAAGGGGATACAAAGAATTAAAATACAGAAACGATCTTACATATAATAACAAGTAAGTTACTTTAGAGATCTCATAAAAGAGGTTCAGTACTAAATTGAACTTTAAGTAATATAGATCAACAGGACTGGCAAGATGTTGCTGACAAGCTTATCATTGGACAGATTTATATAAATCAAGTGCAAATGATTAAACTATGATGAAGATAGAGCAAGAAATAGCAAATAGCCAGTGTACACTTCCTACGTAAAAATTTTTTTCCAAAGAATCTCTCAACTACTAAAAAAGGAACTGTGTGCTTACAAGCAGAAACAGTAACTGATGAAAGATGGGATTTGATGCAGATGTATCTTAGGGTAGGCTACTCTAGTATAATTTTCACCTAGACAAATAAATGACCTTGCTTAAACATGTCAAAAGACATTGCAAACATCTTTGTTATCATGGGAGGGCTGGATTTGTGAGTTACAGGATGTACTCCTAATGTATTATGACCAGGTAACATATTTCAAGAAGAAAATAAAACATTATCGGTACAAGCAAATGCAAACAAGAGAAAGAGTTGTCTACAGAAAAAAACTGCTAACATATTACTTTTTGCTGGCGTTTCTTCACCTTCTTTGAGCAAGCACCAACTGACACTACTGTGACCAGGTTCAATGTAGTATGAGGGAGCTGCCCACCAACAAATGCTGTATCACTGATGGTACTTCTTCACCTTCCTTGTGCAAGCAGAAATTGCCAGCACTGTGATTTGGTTCAATGTGGGACAAGGGAGCTGGCAAGTAAGTTGTCATAGCCCTGTTGAGCTGTGACAGAGCAATAGTGTTCTATCAGACTTGTTGAGATTGTTGGTATTACCTGGTTGTCAAAGGACTGTTGGTGAATCTCATAATTTTGTGATCGATCATTTACATATGGGTAACTATTTCTGTGATCAGTTATATGGTTGGTGGTGGCCTTTCTGGTCCAGCAACTCTGCATAGTGAGAACCTGTTTAAGATCTGGGCCTGATAAAAGAAGAAAACAATTTTCAAGATTTTAGAAGTGAAAACAATTTTTAAATGTGAATAAGAATTGACTGTTAGGAATTCAAGTTGAATATATGAATCTAGTGTTCTGATTATCTATAACTCAGATTTGATTCATCACTAGGACAGCCACATGAAAACATTCTCAGCAATTTTTCTGCCAGGTCAAACATAATTTACTGCACAAAATTTAATGGCAGCCATGCATACTGATACAAGATCTAGCCATGACACTCAAAACTGATCAACCATTTTGTCTCAATATTGATAAAGTTTTAGTATTGCCTGGTACAGTAAAGTGCTGTACAGTAGACTGTGGCATGGTACTGTTTACGCGCATAATACAATAGTATCATGGATGAAGCACACTCAACATCACATGCAGTCTTACATTCAAAGCCTATGGCTAAGCATTTATACCTTCAAATAAATTTTCTAAACATGTGGTACACAGTGGTAGTTTATCTAGGTCTGTCTTTCTTATTCTAGTACTTAAAACAATTACATCAACCTGACCTGAAATTCACAAACAAATCTGGCTTGAGATTTTGTGCTCATCAGATGCCAATACTGAACTACATGAGAAATTAAATTAAATACAGCTGTCATAAACAACGTGTAATGGAAAGATAGAAAATACTCACATGATAAATCCTTGTAAAGTTTATGGCAGGGCATAAAATGAACAACAGAAGGAATAAGTGCCATATGTAGATGCAGAAATATCAATAAGTAAATTAACATTAAAGTAAAACCAGTCTTAAAAGACCACACCTTCTGCCAAAAAATAGTCTCTCAAGACAGGTGGTCTCTCATGACAGGTTGTAACACCATATAACCAATGAATCCTTGCTAACAAGACAGGTGGTCTATCATAGCAGTGATCTTTCAGTGTAGATTTCACTGTACCCCTAAATACTGGGAGACCCCAGTACTAAATATTTTCAGGAGTAAGGTCACAAAAGCTATTAAGGGAAGTCATATGACCATATTCTTCATGTTCTGGCAGAAAAAAAGAAACTGGGAATCAAATCAAAATTTGTGCCAGTGTTATAAGACTTTTGTTGCTGATGCTAATGGTGTTCATCACTTTCACATGGAATGTTCAGGTTTTAAAATTGACCAAAATGTTTTGGTCGTCATAATGTGGGCAAAGGTTGGGACTTTATTCAGAAATTTTACTTGTTTGACAATATACTCAAACAAGTAAAATCGACTGTAAAGAAAGATGTGCATGATGATTCATTATCAGCGATAAATCACAATATTTTCTCTGGTGATTGTGTATCATGATACAAACTCATTATGGCATATGATATGCAAAGTTTACCATAAGGTAACAAATACCCTGTCTGTAAATTGTAATGTCAGCTAGGAAAACATTTACAAAATAATTTACTAGCATTTACTGTCAAAAGCTAAATTCTAAGTCACCCAAAGCATAAATAATAAATACATCAACTTATATGTAATGTACAAAAGGATTAACAGATGCACTAAGGTGAACGTATGACATGGATTCCGACTGGCAAATTTGACTCTGAGTACAGAGTTTAAAAGGAGTAACATCAATAAAGCAACAAAGAATACATACCTTTACAAAAATCTATAGAATAAACTCATCTGGAAAAAGCAAATAACTTAATATGAGAAAAAAGATAAAGACTTCATTCACCACTGCCATCAGACAATTAAACTCCACAAACAATTTAAGGCATTATCCATCTTGCAACAGTGAATGCAGTGTAAGCGTATCTCTCATTATGATATTGGCACTGTGCAGGTTTTCACAATAGATAATTACAAACTTCTCAACTATGTGCCAAATACCCTGCAGATGGAATGGTGATTTGCAATTGGGATTTTGACTATGGCACTACAAAGGTGGTTTGACAAGTGCACAAGTCTTGTTTATGGTCTTGTAAAACTTGTTTGACAATATACTCAAACAAGCAAAAATGGTCTTGAAAATCTAACAAAACTGGTAACCAGACTCAGCTTTTTCCATCATTTGTTAAGCTACTCAGTAAAGAACAATCTGCTCTCCACCTGCAGACTCTACTCAGCAATTATGGTTATAAAGGATTAAATAAACTTATTTATAAAGGTCTAGTTTGTTTATATATAGTTTTATGATACGCTTGTTCATAACAGTGTTGAATACATTATTCCATCATGGTCTCTGGTTGCATTTAGTAGGTGGTTACTCACAGCTGTGCATTTATACAGTAAAATAGACCTGTTCATGTCAATTTTGGTTGTAGATGATAGGCGGTAGTCATAGCAAAGAATGCCCAATATACAGCCTGACTCTACTTTTGAGTGAAGGGTGGATGGGGTAAAACAAATTTAAATTATGTAATACTTTCCTGTCACTATTGTTTAGCTCATTTTGTCCACAATGGAAAAACAATAATTCATGCTATATTACTATCTCCCTGTTGTAGAAGTTCTTTGGACATGTGCATCGACACTTTCTTACTTGACAATATAGACCACTGTAAAATAGCATATCTCCATTATTTGTCTAGGAACAAGACTCATCAAAGACATAAAAACTGGTAACAGGTGTATATCTGCTTTGGATAGCGGAAAGATTACAGTCCTCACTCTCCTTGACTTGTCTGCAGCATTTGACACTATAGACCATGATATATTACTTCACTGTCTCCAGCATGTATTTGGCATTCATGATATGGCCTTACTATGGTTCAAGTCCTACTAGGTCAACAGGACATAAATTGTGTCCGCAAATGGTATACACTCCAGCCCAGTTGATCTATGCTGTGGTGTTCCACAGGGGTCTGTTCTTGGACCTGTTCTCTTCATTCTATACACTCAGCCACTCTCAAGTGTCAAACATCATCATCCAGTGTCTCACCAATTGTATGCTGATGACACCCAAATATACAAATCTAGCCATCCAACTGAAGTTGAAGCTACCATCCAAGGCATAGAGAGGTGCATTTCCGATGTGAAATCATGGATGACATGTAACATGCTGCAGATGAATGATGATAAAACTGAAGCCATTCTGATTACAACACAAAGACTTTCTCATTCACATCCTTTACCGCAGACAATAAATATCAGCGACACCAACATTAAATTCACAGTCAGTACGAAACCTCGGTGTTACTCTTGACAGTACTCTCTCATTGCACCAGCATGTCATGAACATATGCAAGGCTGCATATCCTGAACTGAGACGCATCAGCTCCATTCGCAAGTATCTTTCAGTTGATGCCACTAAAACACTTGTGTGTTCCTTAGTACTTTCAGGACTGGACTATTGTAACTCAATTCTGTCTGGTTTGTCTCAATATCTACTCCAGAAACTTCAAAAAGTTCAAAACACAGCTTCTTGGATCATCCTTAGAGTACCACGATCAGAGCATGCCTCTCCCCTGCTCTCTACCCTACACTGGCTATCCATACAATCCAGAATTAAACACGAAATTTGTTCTCTGTGCTACGTTTCACTGACGGGCTCCAGTCCAACATACCTATCTGACATCACCCATGTGTACACACCTGCAAGATACTTACGCTCCTCTTCCGACACTCGTATTCTCATTATTCCCATTATGAAAATGAAATCATATGGACAACGCTCTTTTGCATATCAGGGCCCAGCAATGTGGAACGAATTGCCGACTGCACTTAGACACAAAGACACAGTGATCTCATTCAAGAGCGCTCTTAAAACTCACCTATTTCAACTGCAAAACAGACTTAAAGACCTAATAATATATCCTTATAATGTATCCTTACCTTAAATATTTACAGCATGTTTTCTGTTTCTAATTTCGTGGTGTTTGTTTTTTATTTTTGTAATCATATCATTATATATGTTTTTTTAAGTGTTGTCAAATGTTGTAAAGCACTTAGAGCTACTAAAGATTAGGCGCTATACAAAGTCCTCATTATTAATTAATTAATTATAAAAGTGACAGCAAAGTATTGCATAATTAAAATTAGTTCTAGCCCCCCCCCCTCCAAACTACATTTTTAATATCAGTAATGTGTTACCTGTCATTACTGTTTGGTTGAATTTGTCAGTATGGAGAGAGGTTGAAGACCTCCACTGGAACAAAAAATACCTATGTAGAAGTATTCACTAATGTTGATTAACAGCTTGCTGGGTCACTGTTTGCGCCACAACTACTGGACAAGGAGAAAAAAATTACTTCAGCTCAGGTTTGTGCCTTTCAAAGGTGAACGATTGAGACAGGCCCAAGCATTTGTGATAGGTTTTAATTCTCATAAATGAAAGTTCTCACAGAAAGTGAATGAAATCTATCTTGCACTGGTGGATGTTGAATATTACCTGAGCCCTTTAAAGGAATGAAGAGTCATTTCCCACCCTTCCTTCTCTGTTTTGAAGATGCCAAATTGAACTTAAGTGTCCTAACTAGGCAAAGGAGTCTATCATGATCACCCCAAGCACAGATGCAACTGAATCTCTATCAAAGCTGGCACTGCTTAGGGAAGTTGTTTTCTTTTCTTGAAAGAAAACCCAGATGACAAAAGGGAAACAGAGTCATCATTCTCACTGAAGTGTAAACTTCCATCTGCTATAGAGATGGCATGCAGTTTGCTTCTTCTTTGCACTGATTGGGTAGGTAATAAAGAACTGAATGGTAATGTTTTGCTAGTAAATAAATATGAATATTAGATCCTGAGGCAGCAAACCATCACTGGAATTGTTTTCTTCAAGCAAACATTTTTTCCACGTCTTGACGAAGATGTCATCCAAGGAATGATAATGTGCTGTTTATTGCACATGGGTCTATGATAAGAGAGTCAGGCTTCATCCATGTACATGTTTTAATAGGTTCTAGAACCAAAGATTAGGGTTCTTCTATTTGCAGAAAGGATAAGCTAGGATGATAGTGACAGATATTGAATCAGATTTTACTATAATACCATATGTATGTTTCGATTCAATCCCAATTTTTTTTCCACACCTGAATCTTCTTTGTGCATTTTATGCTTACCCCAAAAAGGTATTATTATTCTAACTCCTCCAAACGTGCACAATAAAAGTTCAATTAAATCATTTTAGTGCATCTGCACACATAAAAGGAAAAAAAACCTGGATTCTTTCTAGCAATTTTTTCCACAATAGAGTTCTTCAATGATGCAAGCACAATCAGAAAACCAACCAATTCTGTCTGATGCAGAATAACGTCAGGATGTGCAAGTCTGCCAGAAAAGACAACTCTAATATACCTACTGCTAAGGTAAAACTCCCTTTATGGATGGTACCTTTGCTTCTTTCAAATATTTTACACCAATTTGATGTAAATAATTGTGCCAATGAGTATCAAGGTATCTTTCGGGTTTAAGGAAAGAGGTAAGTGCATTCCTATCTGGTGCAAGTGATGTCTGTATGTCAAATATCAAGAATGAGGGCATCACAGGAATATTCTTTATTTCAGGGTACATATAAAGACCATTACTGCAATATGTATTGTGATGCAACATTACCCAGATCTACAAGAGGTGACCTCCTCTAGACCCTCCTGATCATACTGTATGTGGAGATGTACAGTAAAACCCAACTTAAGAGATCTTTGGGTGAACACCTGTCATTTAGGACCACAATAAACTTTATTATATAAATGAACTGATGTGAGTAAAGACCTGCTGAATGTGACCAGCAACCATTATTTTTAAACAAATTATATTTCAACACTGCCATGAATGGCTGAAATGCAGAAACAACATGGTTCACACCATGACTGGGAACAATGGGATTGATGCTTAGTTCTAAAATTTGTGCAGATGAATCATAGCCCTGCTTTGATTTCTTAATTAAATCTCTCATTTATTCATAAAATTCTCCCTTTTCCACCCATATTTTCAGCTCCAGAATAAACCCTAAAGTAGATCAACAATGACCTTTATTTAATTCTTGTAACCACAATTGCTGAATTGAGTCTGCTTGTGGAGTGCAATCTGTTCTAAACTAAGATGCATGCAAAAATGAAGAAAAAAAGTCTTGTCATGTTGTGATTAGATTTTTAGATTTGCTGTGTCAATATTGGTGTCATTAAAACCGGCACATTAAGCTGAACCTGCCATGTTGCCATCTATTCACCTAAGTGCACCTGTTAAATTTTTTTGTTTATTCAGCCGATGCATTTATTATTTATGTCATGGGTGACTTAAGTCTTTTGCTTTAGGCTGAAAATTTATTTAATGAGTAAGTGTTATTATCAAAACTAACTTTACCTTAGGAAGTGTTAATTAACAGTTACCTTTGCAATTCTATATTTCATAATGCCAACACACTACATGTGAACTTCAGTCAAAAATTATAATGCTTGCGACTGATATAATTCTGGCATTATATAAATTGTTTTATATGAATGCAGGATCAGTGTTTCTGCTAGATTTTACAAAAAAGGGTTCACTGGCACCCTTATTTCAAAAAAGTGAGTCAATGGTATAATTATAACAGGCCAACCTCATAATAAATTTTCTATTTTGCATGTTACATGTATTTGCATGGAAACCCAAGTAAACAACAACCTTAAGTTTAAAATTATCCTCTCTGATGCCTCTGACCATATTCCAACAGTGCAGAAATCAAAGTCTACAATTGGATACCCCTCCAACATTAGTCATCAGTCTTTGCAATATTTCAGCTTTCAAGCAATTTTTGGAGACTAAAGATAATAGTTTTCTTTTTTGTTCTGCCAGTGTGGATTACAATTCACTTTGTTTGAACTGAATCTTGGTTTTATGAGCATGTCCACTGGAATCATCATTTTTGCATTCCATTTAGTGGATGACTATGAAATGTATTGACCAGTGGTCTGTGATCTGCTCAAGATATGCCGTCTTGAATAAATTTAATGTGCAGAAACCATTATCCTTCTATGACTTTGGTCAATGTAATGTAGTCTGAAACAATAGTTATCATGTGAAAACAATTTTTCTTCAGCCAGTCCAAACAAACTTGACCTCTGACCTCATGACCCCAAAATAAATAGTTTTCTTTCTTACTCGACAGGTCTTCCACAAACTTGGGTGAAGGTACATAGTTAATAACTGAAATTTTGTACAGAATCCATTATGCCAAAAACAGGTCTGTGGAAAGCCCCAAAAAATTTGCAACAGCAGCAGTGGTAACTGCTTTAACATCGAAGATTTGTTAGTCTTAGTTCAAGTTTTCATTTGCACATAATCCTAAACGCTATGACAGAGTCTCTCTATATTTGGCATTAATCATTATTAAATTAATCATTATTAAGTTAAGACAATTCTTTCTCTGACATGCTTCCTTGCCCTTTTTACCACAGGATCAAGGCCAAGTTATGAAACTTTGCATCAAGGTTTTGGATCATGTTTTTAACTCTTGAAATTTCCTAAATCCTTCAGTGGATTCCCATCATATTTGGCATTAATCATTATCATACTAAGACAATTAATTCAATGATAGGCCTGTCTGCTTCTATAGACTTGGGATAAAAGATTTGATTCAGCTTTTGATTCTAGTTTTTAATTTACTTACATTTCCTTAACCCATTTATGCATTCATTATATATTGGATGAATTATTATGAAGTTAATCCAATTCATTTGGTGATATACATGCTTGCCAGTTTCACACTGGAATCAAGGTGAATCACAGAACATTTTTATTATGGTTTTGGTTACAGATGTCACATGCTGATTTTTCCTAAACCCTGTGATGGATTTTCTTCATACTTCGGATGAATAACTACAAATCTATGACAATTCAATCTACAACATGTTTGCTCACCCCTTTGAGATCGGGATCAAGGTCAGAGAAAATTTGTGCAAAGGTTTGTCTTAAAAAATATAATTTCTACCTTGACAGACTTTGTTCGTACAATGCATGAATGATCACAAAGCTAAAACAATGCACCTGCAGCATATTCACATTATCCCCCTTGACCGGGTTCCTACACAAATGTTTTTGCCATGACTCAGAAAGAAAAATTTCTGACTTTCCATGATTAATTTGTTTTTATTCTGCAAAAACATTTTTCTCCTTTCAGTGAATGTAATCCTGACCTCTGATCTCAAAAATGCGCTTTTTGCTTGCCCAAATGTCACCGTCAGTTATCTACAAACATTGGTGAAGGAGCATGGTTGATTGAAATTTGTGTGTACAGATAATTTTTTTTATATCATCATGACCTTGACCTCCAATTTTCAGAACCTAAAATTGATAGGCATCTTTGCTGCCACAAACGTAAGCCATCCACAAAGTTTGGTTCCAGTATTATATAAGAAGATCTAATGGTCTTGTGTGGGAACAATTTGTCTTCTTTCATTAAGTAACCTTGGTCTTTGAATCCTAAAATCAGCTGTTGTTCCTTATGCCAAGTGCAAGCAGTCCACAAAGTTTGGTAACTGTATATGGTGGAGAATTGGAGTTATTGTGCTGAAACTATTTTCTCCTTTTAATCAATGACCCTGACCTTTGATCTTTTAACTCAGAAACTGATAGGGTTCTTCCTTACCTGAAATGTAAGTGATCTGCAAAGTTTAGTAACTGTACATTGCAGACAATCTGAGTTACTGTGGAAAAACAAAATTGAGAATAGAGTGATGGACAATATTAAACCTTAATGGACTCCACATTATGGTGAGTACATACAAAACAATGCAGACTTGAATTAGCAGGCTGAGAGTATAGCCCCAGATGTTGGAGGTCTTGGACAAAAGGACTGATACCATGAACTATAAGAGGGCAGTACACTGTATCTCAAAAGAGTCTATAAGCCACCTGATGATAAATCTACCTGACTGGAAGCAAATTGTATATGTTCAGTGTGATGCACACCCACCTGATTACAAATGTTGTTGTTGTTGTTGTTGTAGGGCTTAATGCCATTTTTCAGCATACGATAGGCTATACATGGCAGCCAGTATTAATGGTGGAGGAAGAAACCGGGAAATCACCGGAAAGAGCCACTGACCCACATGAAGCTACTGGCAAGCTTTCTCACATATCAACATTCGCTGAATCCAAGACTCGAACCATGCAGTCAGAGGTGAGATGGCAGTGATCCGTGAGCCAATGGGTAAAGGTCAAAGTAGAGGTTCAGGTAAGATTGCCAAAATGAAGCTTTCATCACATACTCCAGAGATGATCAAGTTAGATTGACTCATTAGGTCGCAATGGCATGAAGTTCATGGACTTAATCTTCATGAATGAAAGGCCCCTCTCAGTACTCAGTAAGGAACTGACAAGGCCCCTTGATAGTTAATGCATCTCACCTTGATATGGTAAAAGCCAAAGTATCAGCTCAGCCCTTGAAGGGGAAGAAAAAGTCACTTCCTTTCTTCTCCCTTCAACAGCTGCCAACATAAGGCCATACACCATTGTCATAAAAGTCTATCCTTATCATCCCCGGCACAGAAATGGCTGAGACAGGGGATCTCAAACAGGAATACGGCTGGAGTTTTTTTGGTGCTAAAAAATGTGCTTTGGAAAAGAGAAACTGACTACTTTTCCAATGAACCAAAGACAGCATGGTTCTATGGATAGGGCATGGAGCTCGCTCCTTTATCTTGCAGATGCTAAGGAGCAAGAAAACGGTCTTCAGGGTAAGGTTCTCAAAAGAATCTTCGCCCACAGGTTCTTAAGGATTTTGGTTAGAGACCACAAGGCATGCGAGTCCATATTGGTATTAGTGAGCAAGACAATGGTCTTTGCAGCTTGAAATACCTGATCAAGTCAGCTGAGAGTTCACGCCAATGATCATGCATTTAGAAAAATCTTAATGTTGGATAGCACAGCTCTATAGCCCCCAGACAGTGGACACTGAGCATTGTCTCCCTGCAAAAATTAAGAGAGGACAATCAGCCACTGCAATCAGAGAGGGACAGCTAGGATTAACACATTTTCCTACTGCACCAATTGCAAAAGATTCTACACTTGGTATTGTACACATCCTAAAGTGAATGATTCACTTGGAAATTTTACTTGAACACTTGTCCTGGTGGAGAGATCATTTGAGATGAGCCGAGCATGAATGTAGAGAATCTGTGGGTTGTTGTGTAGGAGTGCACTCCTGTGCTATCAAAGAAGGTCCCTACTCTGAGGTAATGTCATGGACTGATCTACCAGCAGGTCGAGAAGATCGTTAGCCATGATCATAAGGCCAAAGAGGGGCTATTACAATAACCTGAGCAGTGGAGGTCCTAACTTCTTGAAGAACTAGTGGAATCATCCTGATGGGTGGGAAGGTACAAGTGAACAGACAAACCCACTTCACGCTGAAAGCATCCACTGTACAGGCTCTCTAGTCTGTGACTAGAGAAATGTAAAAGGGGAGATAGTTATTCAGTTTTGTTTCAGACAAGTCCAAGGGAATCTGCTATGGGCTGGTGTAGAGACCATTCCATAAGAACTATTCTGCACATTCCGGACAGAACATCTGCAAAAATGTTCTTTTTATCTGTTTGAATTTAGAGAGTAATTCATTCTGAAATTCCCAGCAAAGGAGGTTCCAAACCTCCATGCAGAGTGAAAGGGCATGTATGCTTACCTCCTTGTTGCTTGAGGTGCACTACCACAGACATGTCATCACAGACCATCACACAGTAACTTATTTTGTTGACACAAACACACCTGAAGGGCTAAGAACACTACCCCATTTCCAAATTGCAGATTCTTCCCGGGACCACAAACCCTTAAGAATTTGACATAATGCTAAGATGGAATAAGCTCAGATTTCTTTTGGCTGGGCCAATGACTCAGTCTGGCCAAACAAACCAAGAGTAAGGCAGATAAAGCGTCAGGGATTCTAGTCAGCTAATGTAAATCAACCAAGCATGAAAATACTGTAAACTGGGAATCTCCAGTGACCTAAGTAGATGCCAACTACTCCCATGACCCTGGTAAAAGCTC
>JAECUM010043923.1:0-48862 GCA_016617855.1 Megalonaias nervosa
TGTTACGTATATGTAATTAAATTGCTTGTGTGTTAGTTTTAAAATTCTTTTGTATTTTAATTTTCTTTCATTACATTTTATTGTAATGATTATTTTCACGGGATTCGATATTTTTTCAAGTAAATTCTGTTTATTTAGAACGTAATACCTATTACAGAAGCATTACTTTTAGCTCACTCTGGTACACAGTTTTTTGTAAACATAGAGTGATAACGTTTGCTATTTCCAAGGTCATTTCGGCCCGCGTGTTAACTAGATTGTAAACAGCCTTTCTATTTTATATATTTTCAGCGTGAGAATTTGGTCCTTAGATAGGCCTATTGTTGCATACGTGATAAATGGCATTTGATTTTATTGCGATGTTCAAATTAGTAAATCACGTAGCCTATCACGTGGAGTATCATGTGACCTAAAATCGAGGCTTAAAACAGCTATTTTATACTAGGTTTAGTCAAAGTCGTTCTTAACATCTTGAGGGAACAAGGTGTTCCTATTCTTGTTGTCAGATTATTTGAAGTTCATTTGTTTTTGGAATGTAATAATTTATTCTCTAGAAAACTAAACAAGTGTACTTTTTTAAAAATGTTCTTGGAGAAAGAAATTCAGTGGAAATTTATTCTGGAGTTCTATACGGAAACATAAACTGTGATTCAATTGAGAATCTGTTACATCAAGACAGCCATCATCTGACGTCATCGCCTCCATATTGGACTTTCATCGAGATTCGAACCCGGATTCTATTAGAACTGTTTAGTGATAGGACTAATATTTTTCAATCTTAGGATTAAATTTTTGGATTATATTCACAAACCGTAAGTCCTATTTTCTATTATTTACATTGTTTTCTAGGGAAATAAATCATTTTTGTTAAATTTGCAAAGCTTGTTGGCATCACTCATTTCTCTTGTCATTCTTGTACGAGCCTACACGTAAAAATATACATGTGTGTATGTATATATATATACATTTGAACATGTTCAACGTCCAGGTTTGGAAGTGGGTAGTTTGCTTAGGAACAGTCTGCAATGCACTGTGAGTATCATTCAGATAAGTGAGGACAGACGTTTCAAACAGTGTAAGTCAAAGTGAAGGCACCGTATTAAGGACACCAGTTGTGAGGCAGACCTGATACATGCAATAACTGTATTTATTGCAGCGACGTAAATAGCAGATCTTCTATGGAGTAATAATGACCCTAGTGTTAAGTGTAGTGAATGGGGGCATGAAATCTCAGTCAAAAAGGTCGTTGCTACGTTTACGGACAAAATTTACACGGACAACGGAAATCCCAGTTAAAATGGTCGTGGGTACGTTTACGGACAAGGTTGGGTTTTTGTATAGGGACAATAGAAATGGAACAGATGGGGTGACGTCATGGTACTGGACATTGGCAACAATGTGGCAAGGGCTGACCTCAATCGGGCCAAAGAGGGACAGCTGGGACACATACACACACACATAGATTGATGAATATAAATCTATCACAAATAAAATATAAAATCGACTAAAAAATGTTTCAGGCAAGAGATAGTAAATATTTTAGAGGCAATGGAATGGCCCTGAAAAGCATTCCGTTAACATACAAGGTATCGCATAGGTCTTCTTCTCTTCCTTAAACTTCGTCTAACCTCTGGTCCGTAGATTAAGACTCGCTTCAGAGAGCCTTGTCTCTCTATATAGATCCTTCTTTTCCAAACGCTCGAATCGGTGACCTTGATGATTATCCATGATGATTTGACATACACGGGCAAGTCCGTACGGAACAGCATCGACGATACGAGAGTAGATGATTCTACCTTTGTCCACATATTTTGACGATAACAGGTGAAGGGATGGAATTGAACTGCGGTTATTTATTGTGGATCGAAATGGATTGAGTTCTTTCACCAATCCCAATATGCGTTACAAAATTCATTCGCAGTGCGGAGTCTGTCTTCCAATCCGAAGAGAGCTGCCTGTGACGTCACATTCCCTATATAGGTGTGCTTGCGTCTGTGCGCAGTGAATCCATGCCACATTGTTTTGGAACATGATGGAAACTAAGAAGACGATGAATTGGGGTGCACCGGCCGTGGCGACGAGGAGTGATGTCATAGCAGCGGCTACCTAAGCCAGGACGGATCTACTTCCCGAAGAGGTCGATTTTAATTGGGATTTGGAGGATTTTCTCTCTTCTTCTCAAGAATTTGTTTCGGTACCAGCACCTTCGCAACCTTCTTCTTTACCACGCGTCGAGGATTTTAAACAAAGACAGAAAGAAGAATTGGAGAAATTATTTGCAACAGCAGAAAGAAGCACAACCAGCTTTTCCCCTTCAACAGCAACAGCGAGAAGAAGAAGAGGCAAGAAGAAAACGACAGGAAGAAGAAGAAGCAGAGAGGAAACAAGGTCTAGGAGATAAGGAGGATGGTGAAAGTCAAACGGTGACGGTACTCTTAGACGTTTTGGCAGAGTTAAGGAGCCTGAAACAAATGTATCAGACTTCTTTATTACGAGCCCCCAAAAAAGACCTTCCTGAGCCAAACAGCGCAACCCTGCTACTACGCCTGAGATAGCAGCCCTAGTGATTTCTACCAAATGATCGATAGGAGCAGGTCCAGAAGGAGGCCTTGACCGTAGCAAAGGGATAAGGCAGATAAAGCTGATTGCTTCCCGTTCCTGAGTTTGTTTTTTAAAAACAAAAAACAAACACCCAACGGTCCTTTTCAGGGCCACCTACTTCTTTCGAAAAGAGATAGTATTCATTTTGCCAAAATCAATTAAAACTCAAAATCCTTCTTTCCCTATGATGAACGTATGTGAGTGAGTGAGTTTAGGTCCTTATTCTAAAAAATCAAAAGCAAGAGACACTTGCGTTTTTTTTTTCTGCTCTATTCTGGCACAAATTTTACAATCCAATTCACAACACAACACTTTAAAAAGTTCGTAGACTTCTTCTGTGTCTTTGTTCACTCTCTCATTTTTTAAAATTTTTTTTTGAATTTCTTCACTGTCACAGGTTTCTCTTCTTCCTCACTTTCGTCTCACCTTCCTTTCTTCTCTTTCTTTTTTTTCTGGACGAGTCTGAGTTCTTCCTTTGCTGAGGGTACCTCTTCTTCCTGTTCTGAACTCCTCTATTCCTCTTGCTCCTGTTGTTTCTTAGGGCAGTCTGAAGACCAATGCCATTTCTCTTTACAATGATAACAGGTATCTTGACTTTTGTCTCTTTTGACACCTATCCTGCTTTTTTGACGGTCTGGACACTCTGAAGACCAATGCCCTTTCTTCTGACAGATATAGCAAGTATCTTGACTTTTATCTCGAAAGGAGGGGGAGTGGTCCGTCCGTTTGTCTGAAGGAAACTTTCGCATGACACCTGGCAGAGCTCTGATCAGAAGTTCGATCTGTGTTGGCTCTTCCATCTTTCTGGTCGGCTTGAGATGGAAATGATTACTTGGAAGGAAGGCACTGGCCCATTATATATACACTTGTCTGACACGAATATATAGGGACCCATGGCTTTTCAAATGTATTCATTTGACTTTTTGAACTAAAGATGAAACGATTGCATCATTTTGTGAAGAACGGAGAAGAAAGTAAGAGGCAGAAACGTGACTTACCATCTCGCACAGTAGCTGACATATTGGCTCAAATTCCCGCCAGCTATTTTGAAGATGACATGAGTGAATCAGAATCCAGACGCAAAGAGTCTACACCAAACAAAAGTCCACCACCAGCAGAATAGACACCTTCCAAAGTCATCGACAAGATTCAACACGTGCAACAATTCAGCGACAAGTTTCATATCACCGATGGAAAAGCGACATTGTTCATGCCCAAGTTTCTCTCCCCAAAGGGACCGGACGCAGAAAAGTGTTATTGGTGGACGACATTCGCAGCACCAAAAAAGAGCCTCGTCCAAACTGACAACCCTCAAGACAGGATGTATTTAGCGAGGGCCATAGTAATGGGAAGAAGGTACGCCGACAAGAACGATACGGCAGAATGGAAAAAAGCCTTGGAAATTATTCAAAAATCGAACGGAGCCAAACAATGAAGAGAAGCAGAACTCCTGTTACATCAAGCTGGCCTGTCCAAAGACACATCCTGTGGCATTCCTGAAATGGGAAAATTCCAACACGTCTTGGCTCCACGCTGCACTTTGAATGTACACCCTCAAGAAGTGCGCGTACCTCTGTTGGTTCGAGGCAAAACTTTCAAAGGCGGAAAATACATTCACGTCTACCATCACGATGAACATTTCGATGCCATTACCAGTATCACTGCATTTCTGGAATACAGTTATTACTGTGAGAAATGTGACTATGGGTATAACAATCGAGAGCAACACAATCGTTGTGGATCAAAATGTGAGGGATGTCTGGCCTCTAAACTCTGTCCTGACGAAGGACAAGAACGAGTGCATTGCCCAGCTTGTCAGCGCACTTTTGTCAGCCCTACCTGTTGCCAACAACATCTGAAGACGCAAGGTTCACAGCTGAAAAGTGCTTGTCAACTCCTGAAATTGTTTTCTACTTGTGGAGAACAGATACGTAGCAATTGTACCAAGGCTCATGTTTTAGGAAAGAAACGATGTCACATTTGTCACTAAATCGTGGACTTGGAACACGAATGATACATTCAAAAATACCATTCCGAACAGGAACAGGAAGATGACCACAAGGAAAGCAATTTCATATTTTCGATTACGAATGCATGGAAGAGACCGGCATTAACATTTCAAATTTCTGCGTGGCTCATCGAGCGTGCGAAAAATGCATCCAAGAGCCTATACGTTAGTCATTGCCCTCAGTGCAGCAAGATTCCTGGAGGACGTGAAAAAATATTTCGGGGACCTAACAAGCTGGCCGATTTCGCCCAATGGATCTTAGACCCCATCGACGAGACGTGGGGCTAAGAGGACATCGAACGATATGGAGATTGTCATCGCTATGGCTCACAATTTCTCGGGATACGATGGACAGTTTCTTCTCCATTGCTATACAGAACAAAGTACCGAACGTCCTAAAGTCACTTTGAACGGAGTGAAAATCATTTCCATGCAAGTGGGACAAGTGCAGTTTAAAGATTCAATGAGTTACTTGGCCATTCCCTTAAACCGAATGCCTAAAACGTTTGGAATGACAGAAATGGCCAAAGGTTATTTTCCGCACTTTTTCAATACAGAAGACAATCAACACGCCGTTCTACACCATTTACTTGAGGTTCACTACTATGACCTCGACAACATGCGCACTGAACAACGAGAACCTTTCTACGCTTAGTACCAGGCTCACCTCTCGGACCCTTTCGTCTTTCAGGAAGAAATGTTATAGTGTTATCGTTCTGGCGTTGTTGTGGAAAATTTCGAGAACTGTTCATGGAACACGAAGGAATCGATCATTTGAAAGAAGCCGGCGCCATTGCCAAAACGTGTTCCTTAGTGTACCGCAAACAATTCTTGCCGGAAAACGCCTTGGCTGTCATAAGTCCTCAAACGACCAATGTTGTCAAACGTCAATACTCGGTCAAAGCCCTGCGCTGGTTACATTACTTGTGCGACAAGAAAGACAAATGGATCCAACACGCCCGCAACGGAGGAGGTGAAAAGACCATCGGAACGTATTCGATGGATCGCTCGGACTTAGAAAACCCCAAGACCGTGTACGAGTTTAACGGTTGCTTATTGCACGGATTTCCCATTTGTTACCCTCACTAAAAATCAATTTTTATAACGGACCATGGAAGACTTGTACCAAACCACTTGTCAGCGGCGCTTGAAGTTAGAACAGCAAGGATATCAAGTAGTGGAAATGTGGGAACACGAGTACGATCACCGTTTGAAAACCGATCCCGAGTTTTGCTGTACTACGCCGACGAGGAGAAAGGAGAAGAAAGCAAATACTTGGACGTGTGTTCGCTATAACCTTACGTGTGCTAATATTGTCACTTCTCCGCAGGGCACCCGCAATTGCTGACGTAACACATCGACCTGGACAACATTCGACAATGTGAAGGTTTGATCGAGTGCAAAGTCTTGTCTCCCACGAACTTCTACCATCCCATTTTACCTCACCATTGCCAAGAACAACTGATGTTTCCCTTGTGCCGTACTTGTGCCGAAACGTGTAACCAAGACCGACCTTGTCAGCACAGTAAGGGAGAACGCGCTTTGACAAGAACGTGGGTCAGCATGGAATTTTTCAAAGTTCTGGATCTGGGATGCCAGCTGTTAGAACTGTACTAAATTTACCACTTTCCCAAGATAGAACAGTACCACAAGGGCAACAAAACTCAGAAAGGCATTTTCGCAGACTACGTAGATGCTTTTTTGAAACTGAAACAAGAAGCCGGCGGCTATCCTTCCTGGTGCTACACTCCCGAAGACCAAGAGAAATTCAAAGAGAAATACTGGGAGCAGGAAGGCATCACTTTAGACCACGTGGAGAAAAACGAAGGAAGGCGATCGTTTGCCAAAGCGATGTTGAATGGCTTGTGGAAAAAAATGGCACAACGACCATGTTTACCCAAGACAGAGTATTTGTCCGATCCTTTCCGCTACTTCCATATGATTCACGACAAAACCAAATACATGAAATACGTAGACGTCCTTTGTGAGGACTTGATCTTAGTCAATTACGAAGAAGAACTGGACTTTGTAGAAGCCGACGAATTTGGAAATGTCATCATTGCGGCGTACGTGACAGCCCATGCTCGCTTAAAATTGTACGAAGCTTTAGAACCGTTAGGTGATCGTGTGCTGTATTTTGACACTGACAGTTGCATCTACATCGATCGCCTGGGTCACCGTCGTCCTGTCATCGAAGAAGACCGTTTAGGAACCTGGAAGGACGAGCACCCCAAAGACAAGATTTCTAAGTTTTGGAAGTGGCGGTCCTAAAAATTACGGCTACGAATACCGAATCCAACAAGAAGAGGTGCACACGAGTGTAATGTGAAAGGATTGACTCTCAATTATCTTACTAGTCAAGTGGTGACCTTTGGGATATTGAAAGTAGCTTCGCAGTCTGGAGAGGATCGAAATTTTAGAGTGGCCACCTACGAACCGCACAAGATTGTACGTTTACCCTCACATCAAATCGTCAGTCGGTCCTTGGAAAAAGTCTATCAAATCGTGTACCAGAAGCGAGTACTGCTTCCCAACCACTTCACTTTACCTTACGGACACACTGGTATAAAAAGATGGCTCCAAAGCGATAGCCACCAACAAAAAGGATGACTTCGACACAGCAAGAATCAAGTGAGAGACCCACTGAGAACTCCAAGTTCAAACCATAAAATTTTTCTGTCTTCTTGCCTGACTATTGCAATTGTGCCAGTCGATTAGAAACGTTTCAAAGATGGCCCACGGATAGGGAAGGATTACCTACTGCGAATGTTTTAGCTAGATCAGGAGTTGTCTGCTTGGGACCTGAGAATGGATTGGCATACGAAGTAGTGTTTCAGTCGTGGTCTGAGGTTTCGAATGGATCGATGTATGTATAAAGATTCAGCTATTCTGGAACATACTCGATGGTCTCCTCACTGTCCTTACCTTTCTATAGCCTTTCCTCCCATCACACTGTGGTACAGGTATGACGGTACCTTTGAGAAGGTAGTAGCGTTGTCCAGGAAGAGAAAAAGGAAGACTTCCAAAACTAAGCTTAAAAATGAACGATATACAAGCTCGAGACTTTATTACCATTAGTATAAAAAGGAACAACGTCCAAGACCGATAGTTCATTGTGTCTACCAACACCAAGCGATAAAAGATGAATCCTTTCAAACAGCAAGTATCAAGCTAGAGCAAAGTCGAGTGCGATGTTTTTGCCTTGCGATTGCAGTGATGCCGTACGATCTGACCTCAGCGATTCACTACCACATCATGGGAATTTTGCTATGACTACAACTACCATACCTACCATGGAAAGTGATGGTGTGCGTGTCAAACGTGACGGATGCGAAAGCGATATCACCACTCGTTATCGTACAAATTTTCACTTTGCTGGTTGTCATGGTGGATGTCATGCTCCACGCGAAACCATGCGGCTAGCACCCTACGGATGGCATCCAACCCTGAGGACACTCCTGCGGATTTCACCGTACCATCATCGAAATGTACCTGTGAAAGACGAACATTCGTTCCCTGTGCGTTTGTCTGAATACTGCGACTTTGAAAGTCGATTCCAAACATTCCAAGAAAAATGGCCTAAACATTTTTGAGGACCTACCCTTGAAGAATTAGCCACAGCTGGATATATCTGCTTGGGCGAAGGGGATAAAGTCAGGTACTTCAGTTGCGGTGTGTCACTTCACCAGAGGGAACAGAAAGAATCCGCTTACTTGGAACATGCCCGATGGTCTCCACACTGTCACTACCTAACTTTAGTTGGACGACCTCAGTAATCTCTGAATGGATACTTTACCAGAGAACATTCGTGGTTTGCCTGTGGAGTTGAGAGAATGCATTTACCGAGAGTTCGTCACAATATAAGTCCGACGAAAAGAACAATTGCATCCGTTACGTCACCGATGCTGGAACCACTGGTACCTGAATGGTATAAGAGGACTTATTCATTTGAAAGCGTTCCATTGGTCAAATATTGATGAATCACGTGAGATTCATAAAGTTTTAGATGCCACTCATTCTATTTACAAGGTGATCATAATACACCGAGTTCCAACTGACGAGTTAGAGGATTACCAAACTCTTTTACACCAACAAATCTTGGTTCAAGACGAAACTTCTATACGACGTGTGGTATGTGAATTAGTGACAAACAGTTTTGGTACGGAACTATAATAAAACCGATTCTATTAAAAAAAACCAACACTTATTACCTTACATCAAAGAGAGTATAAAATCTTGCTATCATGCCACGACCTTTATTATTCGTGATACAACAGATTCCGTGGAAGGAAATCAATAACAATACTCAAACGTTGGAGGATTACCAACGCTTATTACGAGAACTGTGTCCATTGAATTGGTGTCGAGGTTTGGTGTGTGTCTTAGTGACTTCCTTTCTGGGATTTCGTTTACCAGCCGATTCCTTGTGGACTTTTTACAAGCAGTACATACCACTCAAAACATGAAAGTGGTACCTTTAAATGTACACGAGAGACTCATTCTGTTAAAAGCCATCCGCTTCCATCTCGATACTTCTCGACCTCTACGGGAAAACAAGATTCGTCAACTTTTAGGCATTGAAGAAGTTTCCGACGATGTGTGTGTAGCTTGTGACTTACACCCTCACTGGAAAGATGTGCGTTACTGGAAAGGTTTGGGCGTCGAGGCATGGACAAAAGAAGTGGCACCCTGTGCCCAAGATTTGTGATCATAAATTCAAACGTTCAATGACAAAGGTAACTTTTAAACCTGTATTAGTGACAGTGGCAGAAGTAGAACCGGTCACGGAGGAAAACCACTCCCTTCAAGACGGGACTGTCATCGACATCCGCGAAAGGTCATTCCGGGTGGAGCCCTGTGTGATTGTGCCAAGTGTAGAGACTCTAAGAATATTACAGACTGTCCCTAAGACACCATACCTTCGTCACCAAAAAGGTTGTACAGTGACTTGTTTATATTCTACTTTGATCGTTTTGATGTGTATTTTATACATGTACTTAACCATTTGACTTTTATGTATTTTTGTCTTTCGTGTTGTTCACATTTAAAGATTGCAATAAACGTGTCCTGAAAAAGTATAAAAACTCTTGTCTTGTCTGTCTAAAAAGTGTCAAAAGTGACTATCCCTTCACTATGGCTTCATCTGCTGTCATCGACGAAAACTTACATTGTGCCAGTTGGGAGGCCTTGTATCTTCGCCATCTCTTTAACATGTTAATTGCTGAAAAGAGCGGTTCCGGCAAAACCGAATTTGTCAAACGTTTGATTGAACATAAACACCATTTGATCGATCGTCCACCTCAATGGATCGTGTGGTGTTACAAAGAGTGACAATAGGCGTACAGTCTCCTGCGAGAAAGTCAAGGTGATTTCATCGTGTTTGTGTAAGGCATTCCTGGCGAAGACGACGGGATCGTGTCTGACCCCAGTCAAACAAACCCTGACATCTTCGACGACATGTTAAGAGAAGACAAAGAAGAAATATAACTGTGGTTCACGCGCAAAGGGCCTCATTGTAATGCCAGTGTCGTTTACATTACCCAAAATTTGTTTCAACAAAGTAAAGTCCATCGCACCATCAGTCGCAATGCTCATTACGTGGTCTTGTTTAAAATCCTTAGAGATAAATCGCAAATGCAAGTGTTAGCCAAACAGTTAAGAACGCCTTGGCTGACTCATGCGTGCGACGATGCCACTCAAACCCCTCACGCCTATTTACTCGAGGATTTAAGCCCCACCAACCCCAATTATTTGCGATTTCGTACCCATCTGTTTCACCACTGGTGCCAAGACGGAGGGCCTGTCGTGTACACGTCCCCGTCGACTTAACAACAACAGCAACGAAAAAGTCTAGAAAAATCTCGGATACCTTGGGTCTGTCTCTCACCTCATCAATATGACGTCCCTTCAGTCTCATCTTCCCGCCAAATTGATTCGTGCCTTGTACGGCATCAGTCGCGACAAAAATACACAAATACTTGCCCGTGTCATAGAAGCCAGTCTCAAAGGAGTCTTACGATGGTTTAAGGTGACAGTACTTTCAATTACTGCAAGGCATCATTCACATCCCACATCAAACCAAACGCTGTTTTGAGAGAGACAAAGTAGCCTTGACGCAACTGGCAGATCTCCGCATAGACACTCAAACCAGAAAGCAAATCATTTTGAAACCTGAAGGTAGCGGTTCTCTAGGAGGAGTTTTCATTCACTCATTCTTAAAATGGAATCCCAATGCCCATAAAATCCTCCGCAAGAAAAAAGCCACTCCCCGACGTACAAAGAATAAAAAGAGCAGCGGTGTCAAGACCAGGTCACAACCACAGAAAAAGAAACGTCCCCAGAAAAGACCCCAGAAAACAGTTTCTACCTGCAAGAGAGGCACTTCGGCCAAGATGCAACCTTACATCCCCTAACCACGACCTGAAGCGACGGTGACCACGTCTCCAGTAGCTTCAGGTTCTTTCACTTCTCCGTTGCTGGTGATGGCAGCCAAACCCGATTTGACTCGCATCTTTCCTAATTTAATAGAAAAAATGGAAACCAGCGTCTCTAAGAACGTCTCCTTCAGCGGGGACACCTTCCTCTTCTTTAGCTGCGGTGGCCGCTGCTCACAAAGTACCTGTCCCCAAAATCAAAGTCTAAGAGAGAACGGGCATGTTGCAAAGTTTACTGGATTTATCCAGGCAAAGAACTGTCCCGATTTAGTCCGTTACGAACCCCTCCACGACTAGTGATGCCTGCCATGAGAATGACACGACAAACCCACAATCAGTAGCAAAGCATTCCAGTATACAAAAGACCTGAGGCAAACGATGGATATTAGTGTTTTGTGCTCCTGAACGTTCAAAGATGCCACCTCGAGGAAGTGCATACCATTACCACCATCGTCAATCTCCTGTCCAAAAATGAAAAGGAAAAAGAAAGGGACAGTCTCAGAAAAAACCCTTAGCCAAGCATCGACGTCACCCTCTGAAAAGAGACTCGTCCAAAAAAAGAGAAGCAACCAAAGGGGAGGTTTTTTTTTAAACAAAGAGTTCGTAGATGATTTCTTCGAAAAGATAGATTACAAGCACTTTGGCCTACTCCAAAAAATAAGATAAAAGGACGCATGTCGAGCCATGGACTTCATTGTATTTGGTGCACCAAAGATGTCCCCTCAAAGTAGTGCACACCACTACCATCGTCGTACCCCTGTCCAGAAAGGAAAAGGAAAAAGAAAAGGACAGTCTCGTCGTTTGACCCGACATCAGAAAAACGCTTAGCCAAGCATCGACGTCACCCTCTGAAAAGATACACTCGTCCAAAGACAAAGATAAACAACCAAAGGGGATATTGTTTAGCGATTTTGGGGAAAAAGTCGTCACATTTTTGACGAAGCGATAGTCCAAAAAAGGCTAAAAGGGCTTGTGCCGAATCATCGACATCATTGTATTTTTGGTGTGTGACCCGGAGGAAATAAGTCAACAATGATGTCACACCCAGAAGACATCCTTCTTCTATTCACAAAGGAAAGAAAAGGAAAGGACTTCCTCCTCGTTTAGCCAAACACTGGGACGTGTTGTCCTTCCTGTCTAATGCTTCTCCAATCATGCAAAAACAACTCATTCAAACAGCCTCCTAAGACGTCATCAATACCGTGTGTGAATATTGTTTGAACGTCTTGAAAGGAACGATACCTTTGTCTAAACATCTGAAAGAATGCTTAGCCAGGCATCGACACGTTCTTCGCTAAATGGTCCAAAAGAAAATCCCAATCCGTCAAAAGAAAAAGTTGTTGGTCCAACGCTGAGGATTTTACCCCTGTTAGGACCTATTGTCAAAGGAGTAGTGGGACCAATGTTGGGACTCCTTGGAGGTATTTTATAAAAGGAGGATTCTGGAGTTAAAAGATATCAGACGTGACCTTTGAAATCCGATGGAAAGACGAAAACTGACTTTAGTGCCTTACAAGCAATTGATGGAATACCATTGTTGGCAAGAATAACTGACCCCACATTTACCTCCCAGTCCTCATTTGACCGGGATGTCTCAGTTACGACACGAATTGCAATCGTTGATGGATCGCAGCGATTTGTCCGAAACGGAAAAATCGCAAAGGTACGGTCAAGTGTTTCAACGACTGCAACCCTTTTTCCAGAGAGCTTTAGACGATTCAACTCTACCAATTCTGAAAGATTTTAAGATCCTGATGAAAAGTCCATCACCACCACCACCACCACCCCCAGCGGTCAAGACAGACGCAGCCGCACGAAAGCGTGAGGAAGAAGAGACACGAGAAGTCTTTCAAACACCGTCATCAGCTCTCATCCCTAGTAAGATTCCAGTGTACTTGTTGACCCGTTCCCCCCACCCCTGCGAGAAGAACTCAAAGCTTGGGTAAAAAAGACGATGTCCACTCCTCCTTCGACAGAAGCCAAAAAGAAAGAAGGGAAACCAAAAGTAAAAAATGAAAAGAAGACCAAAGCCATCCCATTACCTCCACCAGCACTACCTTCGATTTCTACTCCCGTGGCACATCGGACACGTAAAGCCGTTTTTAAACCAACCCTTACCCCATCCAGAGTAGCATCAGCGAAGAGTGGATGACGTACTAAAAGATGGAAAAGGTGTTAACCAGCATTTACTACAATCCATCCCATCTGCAGGTTACGGAGGAGTTCAGAAATTGTATCGTGCTGCCAAAACTCAACTGAAAAGTATCGTTTACCTCAAGTGCAACAATGGTTACAAGAACAAGCCACCTACACCTTGCACAAACCCATTCGACGAAACTTTTCCAGAACTCGCACCGGAATGGAGTGCATCGATCATCAATGGCAAGCCAATTTAGCCGATGTCTCTCATTTGGCCACCTGCAATCGTGGCTATAAATATTTGTTTTGTGTCATCGACGTCTTTTCCAAATTTGCCTGGGCTGTGTCATAGACTTCCAAATCGAGTACTGAATGCGAGACCTCCAACTGCTGTTGAAACAAAGCTGTCGTCACCCTCTTCGATGGCAAACCGAGAAAGGTACCGAAGTTCTTAACCATGCTTTCCTAAAAGAATTGAAGAAACGAGCTATTCATTTCTTCACCACCGAGAATCTCGAAACCAAAGCCAGCATCGTGGAACGTTTTCAACGGACCTTGAAAGAACGCATGTGGAAATATTTTATGCATCGGCACACTCTCAAGTACATCGACGTCTTGCCGCACTTAGTTCAAGCGTAAAACCAATCTTAACATCGGAGCATCGGGCATGCAGCCCAACAAGTGACTCCCGACAACGGCATGACCGTCTTCGAACGCCTTTTTGGTACGTCCCCGACTGTCCCCAAGAAAGGTGGAGTGTTGGCAGCAAGAGATTGGGCGCGTTGGCAAAACCAAACGCACTTTCGACAAAGGTTACTTACCCAACTGTACCACCGAATTGTTTCGTGTCACTGAACGTGTGCGTGGCCGTCATCCTACCGTCTATAAATAGGAAGACATGAACGGGGAAGTGTTAAAAGGAACGTTTTTCTTGTTCGAGTTACAACGTGTGACCAAAGAAGACGAAGTGTACGAGATCGAAAGCATTCTCGATCGAAGAACCCAAGAAGTGGGAAAACGTAGTGTCAAAGTAGTCAAAGTACATTGGAAAGGATATCCGCCGACTTTTGGCTCTTGGATCGACGCTTCGCAAGTCATCGACTATAAAAATACGTGACCCTCATGCTCTTCAACAGAGCCTCAGCTACTACAGTGACCACTCCTTCACCCTGTTCTTCTGTGGAAGATCTGCAAAATCAACCCTTGCGGGTGTGGTGTGGAGAACGTTGCCTAAAACGCAAATCGTCTTTTTCTGCCAAATCTTTGTGGTGTATTGTGTCATCGGTTCTGAAATTGCCAATTTGAGTTTGCAACAAGGAGACAAACAATTGTGGACCATTTTACTGAGAAGCTGCATCGGGTACATTCTCCCCAATCCGTCCTTGAATTACTCTTCTAACGGGAACAACGGGATCCTTGCGCCCAACGTCGGTCACCCTTCCAACAGTCACCACTCCAACAACAATCCTCTTTTAGACACTCCTCTGAATTCGAATGACCCCTCGGACAGCAGAACTCTGGAATTATGAACAACCAATTTTACTGAACATTACCCAGTGACAGTTCCATGGATGTGTTTTCCATAAACACCTTGTGCTGTTTCACTGCCAAATTACCTCAGGTCATCCAATTGGATCAAGAAGCCCATTGGGATGTGGCTTTGGTGGAAATGATTCACTCTACACAAATTCTAAATATCATCGAAAATCAAAACACTTTGGCAGTCGACGTTTACGACGAACAAGTGCAAGATTACTTCAAATAGCACCCAGGTGCTGTAGGTGACACTAAGATACAAACACCGACGACAGATTTAAATGGTACACCTATCTGTTGCACATTCCTGCAGGCTATTATTTTAGCAGTCAACATCTAGTGAACACGAATGCTAACAGATTCAATGTCGTGTTTAGCAGAGTCTTGGACAGAAAAAAATGTCAACATTGAATACTATAATGTACCTAGTCGACTACTGACGAAATTTCCGGAGAGCAATGTGGTAGGTATAATATTTTGTCCTGAATTGTTTAACATTTTGGGTTGAGACACGAAGATGCCCCAGGGTGGACACATACCAACCATTACCAGCAACTCCATTTTCGAAAACGATTACTCTAACAACTTGTAAGTCATGTATCCAGTGTACCAATGAGTCGCTCGAAAAGCGAGGACATGGTTTAAGAGATATGCTAAAATCTGCCTTTCGTTCGGTTGCCCCAGTTTTGAAACCGATGGGTGACACGAGTATTGCACGCCTTGAAAGATGTACCTGGAAAATCTCTTGAAAACAACCAAAAGAGACTCATGTGGATGCTTGCGTGGTATGGAAACCTGACACGAAGGACAAATTCAACGAGCTAGATACTGACAATACTGGATTTATTGAAAGTCAAAAGAAAATTGCAAAAAGCCGTAGTGTAGAACTGATCGCTTGCATTTGGACATGTGGTTGCAAGAAGGTATTTGCAGAACGGCGTGGATGTCATTTGATGGCTGATAATATCATTACAAAACCATCATCCAAGAAGCCAGACTCTACGCGCGACGCGTGGAAGTGTTACTTAAAGTGGGAAACGACATCAGTCACACTCTGAGCAGAACGACCGCCAAGTATCGGATACGACGAGTGGAAGTGAAAACTTTCACCAATACCACTGGTCTCCGATCCAAGATCGAAGAATATCTGTTTCAAGGGCAATTACTCAAACGTTTAATTGTTGGTATCGTCAGCAATGCAGCCTTCAACGGTACCAGCACTGCCAATCCTTCTGAGTTTGAACTCTACAACGTGTTCAAGATTGAAGTCAGTCGCGATGGCAAAACCTTGTGTACCACACCCTTTAATCTGCCTTAGTGACAAGAAGAAGAATTACTTGAGGCCCTACTTGGCCCTGTATGAAGCCCCCGGACAATTAGGTACCAACACCAGCCACGGTATTACGTACGAGGATTATGCAGGAGGCTACGCTTTGTGGGCTTTTCATTGCACTCCAGACCAAGGCAGCGACGAGGGACATTTCCACCCTATAAAATCCGGTCAAACTGTGTGTGGAACTTCAGTGTGCTACACCTCTAACCGAGACAGCGAACGTCATACTGCATGCAATATTCGATAATACCATACAAATGAACAGTTTGAGAGAGTCATTCTAGATTATTAGAAACGATGAAAGATTCTTATCCCTCTTTGAATAGTGGAGCCTCTTTAGAAATGAAACGGGAGGATAACGTGGAAACAGAACCCAAAGACAAAGACGAAGAGAACGAGGTGGTCATGGTCAGAACAAGAACAACATTTAGTGTCCTGTTTTGCCAAACACCTGACAGATAAAATTACGGAATTGGTCCAGAAAGATTGATATGGATGTCAAAACGATAATCCCAGTCAAATTCAACACGATAAATGTCTGATGATGAGTCAAGAAGAAAACTTGGACGAGTATTTGGAGGACGCGTGTGGCCTCATCTCGGCAGAAACAGTGTTGCATCAGTGGTATAAAGGCTTGCGTGATCATTCCTCTCCTCCATTGACTATAGCGTGGAAGCTCTCTTGTCCCAGAGTACGGAGACGAAGCGAAGAAACGGTTACTTGTCAGATATTTTCAAGCAAAAAGCCAGAATTGAATGGATGACCTATCATTACCTGTGAAAAAACAAAAAAACAAGACAAAAATGGATACCTGGGAACTTTATTACCTTTTGAACAACAGTTCGTACACTGCATCTTGGAATCCTGTTGTGTGCACAAAAGATGAACTTCCTCATCGCAAATCTCAAGACCTTCAAGCTTACGTCATCAACACGGACGACAGTCATCTCCCAGGAACCCACTGGGTAGCCGTCTACTTCCCTGAATAGGGTTGTGTCGAGTATTTTGATTCGTATGGATTACCGCCTTGGGAAGACATCATCGACTTTATGAGAAGAAATGCCCAGACGACACGATTCAATAATGTGAAATTACAAGGCACAGATTCCATGGAGTGTGGACAATATTGTGTGCTTTTTCTTCACCAACGCAGTCTTGGAGATTCCTTAGAAGATTTAATGACTCATTTTGATCATAACTCTTCTAGAAACGATGAAAAAGGAGATCGATGGTTTGTGACCATTATGACCATCTCTTTTCTTTAGCTAGGTGACGTAGTTGTACATCAATGGTCTAATGACTTTCATCAGTGGAAATCTAACTTCACTTCACAACGTCGTCAACCTTGTCAAATATAATTTGTCTGATGTTATTATTAATTGTTGGTTGCTTGTTGTTTGAATAAAAAATGTTGTATTTTAAAAAAAAATATCTGTCGATTGTTTTCATAAAATTTTGTAACTATACATGCTCTTTGACTTCTCTCTATCCCTCACCATAAAATTAGCTATCATAGAGTTCCTACCCAACAAAATAATCTTAGGAATGTTTTCTATCGCGTCCGCGCTAGAGTCATATAAAGCGGAGGCGGTCTCCAGTCTGACCATCCACTGTTGACTCATCCTCCTATGAAGATGCCTTCAAGACTAGCCAAGCTGAACGAAGCTTACGTGAATTTATACCGTGTCAGGCAAAACCTCCTACCGAAGCCTGATGAAATAGAGAATGTCAGGATGTTAACAATAGCCCAAGACCTGATAGAAGAGGTCTTCAGAGAGGAAATCAAGAAAGAGCAAGAAGAGTGGACGGATATGTATAGACTTCAGAAGCAGAGAGAGCAACAACAACAGCAGCAACAGCAACAGCAGGATCCAGACAGAGGTTTAGTCAACTGCCTTGTAGACACGAAAGAGTTCTCTTTCTCTTTCCGATGAAGCAGACCCAATCCTGTAGGAAAGACTTCAGCCAGACGGGGACGCAATCTTATAAGATAAAATATTGACATAACTTCCCAAACAAAACAGCCCTTTTCAGAGCTACCCAACCATCTAGAAAAGAGGTATTAGTCAAATTGCCAAAATTTGTGTTTGTATGTTAAAAAATAGAAGTGTGTCTATAAGCACTTCGTTTCTGTCTTGTCAGATAGTATTTAGGTGTTTGGAACTAAAAAGTGAACGTGAGTGTTTCTTTTAGGTCCGCGCATTCCATGGTTTTTGGTTATGGTGAAGTGGATACTGTAAGTTTTGGTGTAAGGAGGATGTTTTCGTTCTCGTCCGTGCTTCAGGGATATAAATCGCAGCGTTCGTCAGTCTGGCTACCATTCATTTCATTCTCATTCAGGCAGTCAACACCGAGCAGGCAAGATCGGCGTATCGGGAGCGCAGTAAAAGGGCGTAGGCTGGATAAGGCGGGAAAACTCACTACACAACAGGATCACTGAACAAAGAAAGCAACGTGGCCATTAAGCTGTACTATACCGCTGGAGTCGAATGACCCTTCACTAAACACACGCTGCTGATATGAAGAATTCACAGAACAACCTCGAAATACGGAAAGAAGGAAGGAACTAGTAACACAACCAGGTAGCCACTAAACATGAGAGGTAGCCATTATGTGTGAAAGACTTCTGGAAGCCGTGGGGCAGTTAAACTGTGGATAACAACTACTGGCTGTACTGAAGAATGATGTAGCAACCATAGGGGATTTTCATGGGAAGGCGTTAACCGCTAGGCGGTCTCTTAAAAAAAAGGGAGGCATAAGACCAGTGCAGCCCTCAGGAAAGCAGATATGGAAAGCCATCATATACCGGAACAGCCTATCATTCAACCGAATGAAGCCTGCAGTCCAAACAAGCAGTCGAAGAGAAGAAGGAAAAGAATTACGATTGCCAAAATTGCCTGAAGATATGAGGTTTTCATTTTATTTTGGCTTTTTTCCGAAAACCTCTTTTGATAATCTCTCTATTTTTAACCGGACTTGATCCTTTTGTATACCTCTATCAAAATCACTATCTTAGAATTAACAATGCGTGATTCCAAATTTTATGAGTTACTTTAACTCAGTGGATTGGCATTTCTTTTTAGTAAATCAAAGTACACTTTGTACGCAAAATTCCAACTAATGATGAATGAAATAAGTAAAGAAAATTGTTTAACTCTTTTGATTTGGCAAATTGCACAGGTGGCTTACACACTATTGGTCTTATGGTTTGTCCATTAGTACAACTGGACTGAATTTGATCAATCAAGTACGGCCTGGCGTTTCAAGGGTGTTGCCGTGCACCTCCCTCCCCGGGTCCCTTTCCTCCTTTTCCTCTACGCGGCAATTAAGTAAGAAGTGCCACCTTCGTACATTAACGCGGGGTTGTAGTAGTACCATTCCTACAACCCCGCCCAATTAAAAATCTTGACTTTCAAGAATTAACAAGCTACAAAAGCACATCTTGAACTTCAGATGCACCTGGAATATGCCAGGCGCCATTTAGATGTGCTGGCTATGGAGACCATAGTGTTCACTATCCCTCAAACTGAGGAGTGGGACAGTGAAGCCAGCCAACCTCCTTCTGCGCTCCCAACCACAATCATAAATTGGGAGCAGGACAGGAGCAGACAATGCGTATGTGGGGCTAGACCTGGGAGGTGCCGACATTAATAGGTGCATCTGGAGTTCTAAAAAACAGCCCTTCTCAGGGAATGTGGACTAGTGTGAGTATAAACACTGACTCCTTTGCTGATGAGTGTGTGTGTGTGTGTGTCTGTGTGTGTGTGTGTGTGTGTGTGTGTGTGTGTGTGTGTGTGTGTGTGTGTGTGTGTGTGTTGGTGTGTGTTTGTATGCGTGCGCGTACGTTTGTGTGTATTTGCGTGTTTGTTTGTATGTATATTGCTGTGAGCGCGTATCTTTGTGGATAGTACATATTGGGGTTTTTGTCTTCCCTTTCTGTGTGGATAGTAGATATTGGTGTGGATAGTAGATATTGGGGTTTTTGTCTTCCCCTTCTGTGTGGATAGTTCAACTGGGGTGTATGGGGTGTCCAGGGAGGGGTAGCACCTCTGGTTGGGGGAAGCAGTCGTACTTTCTCGGGGGTAGCTCGCCCACCTTTGGTCCCCACTTGGCACTCAGCTCTCACCTGTGGCTCCAAGCAGCTGTAGCATGTGCAGCGGCCACATCCCGGAAAACGGCCTCGACTGGCCGGCTAAACCAGGCTGAGGGTATCCGACGGGTCTTAAACCCTCGGTGAGTTAGGCTTTGTCTACCTAGCATGTGAAGACTGGATTCGGCATCCTGAGCGGAGGAACCACCAGCTGGTCAACGGGCAGAAAGGCGATTCCCAGCAAAGCGCCGTGGAGCGCTAAGAGCATGACGAGACACATAGGACGTCCTGGTCATCCACTGCACTCAACTCAATCTCCGGCCGTCTCGACTTTGTCATGCTGCTGGACTCAGATGGTTTTGAGCGAGAGAGTGAGGTCGACGAATTGCGCAACTCTTCCTCACTTAAAACAAAGTCACCGCGCAAGTCACACTTGTCATCAATCCATCCCATTTCATCACCCACCAAAGTCCTGTGGCAACAGGCAAGCGACGAAGCGGCAGGTGTAGCTACACTGGCAGCCGTAGCCGCAAACCTGCATACAGGCGGCTCAGGCCATTAGGGTCCTTCACCACTGACACAGAGCAGCAGTGGAGTCCGGCAGCCCCCTGAGCGACTGAGCAGCCCTCTTCAGGAATGCACTGCTCACCTCCTTGGCATGGGGAAGGGGCTAGAAAAGGTGCCTAAACATTGCCTGCTCTAAACCTCCCTAGCCAGCTTACCGCGGCTGGTGGGGACCCTACTCCAGCGGTCGAAACACAAAGAAGAAAATGAGGATTGTTCCTCTCTCACTTGGCGCATGGAATGTACGCACCTTACTGGACAGAGACGACGCGGAAAGACCCCAGAGGAGAACTGCCCTAATAGGAAAGGAACTTGCCAGATACAACGTGGACATTGCTGCCTTGAGTGAGACCCGGCTTGCAGGAGAAGGCGAACTCTGTAAAAGGGGCTCTGAATACACGTTTTTGTGGTGCGGCCGAGGAAGTGAAGAGCGCCGTGAGGCTGGTGTCGGCTTTGCAGTGAAGACAGCACTGATTGGCAAATTGGCTGGACCTTCCAAGGGAGTAAACGACAGACTCATGACCATGAAACTCCCCCTCTTGTTTGGAAGAAAGCATCTTACCATCATCAGTTGCTACGCTCCAACCATGACAAACCCGGATGAAGTGAAGGCCAAGTTCTATGAGGATCTTCACTCCGTCATTGCTGACGTTCCAATGGCAGATAAGCTCGTCATTCTTGGCGACTTCAGTGCGAGAGTAGGCTGTGATCACGTTGCCTGGGATGGAGTGCTAGGAAAGCACGGAGTGGGTCACTGTAACAGCAACGGCCTCCTTTTGCTCCAGACTTGCGCCGAGCATGAACTGCTGATCACCAATACAGCCTTCCGCTTCCCCACCCGTAACCGGACGTCATGGATGCACCCTCGCTCTCAGCACTGGCATCTCATCGACTACGTCATTGTCAGGAAGAGGGACAGGCAGGATGTGCGTGTGACCAAGTCCTTGTGCGGCGCCGACTGCTGGACAGACCACCGCCTCATCATCACCAAGCTTAACATCCGCATTCAGCCCAAAAGACGCCCACAGGGAAAGAAGGCTCCTAAACGACTAAACATCACCAAGCTGAAATGCACCAGTACCAAACAGTCTCTTGTGGATGCCCTGGAAGAGCGTCTGAAATCCACCCCTCTGGACAATCAAAATGTGGAAACCGACTGGGCAGCATTCAGAGAGATGGTCTACAGCACAGCCTCGGAAATCCTAGGACCCTCAAGCAGAAAGCACCAAGACTGGTTTGATGAGAACTGCGACGAGGTCAAGCAGTTGCTGGATGAAAAACACCGCCTCCATCAAACTTACCTCAACAACCCCAAGTTAAAACTCCAGGAAAGATGCGTACAACAATATACGCAGAACTGTACAGCAGAAACTCCGCCGGATGCGAGATACATGGCTGAGCAACAAAGTTGATGAGATCCAGTGTTATGCAGACAGCCATGACATGAAGAACTTCTACAACGCCCTGAAAGAAGTGTATGGACCTACATCATCTGGATCATTCCCCCTTCTCAGTGCAGACGGGAACACACTAATTACTGACAAAGAGAAGATTCTTGAACGTTGGGCTGAACACTTTGACAGCGTCCTGAATCGCCCCTCATCCATCAACGATGATGCCATCAGTGGTCTCCCCCAATTACCCATCAACGAAGCACTGGATAAGCCTCCAACCTTGCTCGAGACACAGAAAGCGATAAGTCTGCTCTCCAGTGGCAAAGCCCCTGGTTCAGACTCCATCCCAGCTGACGTCTACAAGGAAGGGGGCACAGTCCTGATAGAAAGGCTCCACCAACCGTTTTTACTGATTTGGCAGCAAGAGACGATCCCCCAGGAATTCAAAGACGCTTCCATAATCAACCTGTATAAGCGCAAAGGGAACCGCCAGGCCTGCGACAACCACCGGGGTATATCCTTGCTCTCAATCGCAGGAAAGATACTTGCCAGAATCCTACTGAACCGCCTCACTACACACCTTGACCAGGGACTCCTACCAGAAAGCCAGTGTGGATTCCGGAAAAAAACATGGGACCATCGACATGGTGTTTGCTGCGAGGCAGCTACAAGAGAAATGTCAGGAGCAAAACGCAGACCTTTTCTCCGTCTATGTCGACTTGACAAAGGCCTTTGATACTGTCAGCAGAGAAGGCTTGTGGAAGGTAATGGCCAAATACGGATGCCCAGGAAAATTTATATCCATGGTGCAGCATTTCCACGACAGCATGCAGGCACGAGTCCAGGACAATGGACAGACATCTGAGCCATTCCCAGTAACCAATGGTGTTAAGCAGGGTTGTGTTCTGGCACCGACACTATTCAGTCTATTGTTCTCCACCATGCTGACAAATGCTTACAGCGACAGAGATGTTGGAGTCGGCATCAGGTACCGTACAGATGGAAAACTGTTAAACCCCAGGCTTCAAGCAAAAACCAAGGTTATGACAGACACCATCAGGGATTTCCTATTTGCTGATGACTGCGCCCTCAACGCTGGCTCAGAAGCCGACCTGCAACGCAGCGTTGACAAGTTCTACAGCTCCTGCACAAGCTTCGGTCTCACCATCAGTACCAAGAAGACTGAAGTCCTGCATCAGCCTGCCCATGGAAAGCCCTATGTTGAGCCCAACATCACCGCCAACGGCCAAAAACTCAACGTAGTGAACCGCTTCACCTACCTAGGCAGCACACTGTTACAGAGCGTAACTATTGACGACCAGGTGAACCTCCGCATTGCCAGAGCCAGCATATCTTTCGGCAGACTGTATACCAACGTGTGGAATAGAAGAGGCATCAGCATCCAGACCAAACTAAAGGTCTACAGGGCAGTTGTGCTCCCCACACTACTTTACGCATGCGAAACGTGGACGGTGTACCAACGCCACGCCATGAAGCTGAACCAGTTTCATACAACAAGTCTCAGGAAAATCCAGAACATCAAGTGGCAGGACAAGGCTCCAGACACTGAGGTATTCACCCAAGCTGATCTCCCCAGCATCCACACCATCCTGATGCAGTCTCAGCTACGCTGGGCGGAACACGTTGTACGCATGCCAGACCACCAGCTGCCTAAGAGACTCTTCTATGGCGAGCTACATCAAGGACAGCGATCCCATGGAGGTCAGAAGAAACGATTCAAAGACAATCTGAAAGCTGCATTGGAAGCGTTCAACAAAAAACCTGATTTCTGGGAGCAAGCAGCCAGCGATCGAGTCACATGGCGTTCCTCCGTGCACAAAAGCTCCAAGTTGTGTGAATCTAGCAGGATAGCAGCAGCGGATCTGAAGAGGCAAGCCAGAAAAGCGCGTGCCATCAACCCTCCTGGAGATGTCTCACTCATCCCTTGTCCTTTATGCAAACGAACCTTCCGTGTAAGGATTGGCCTTATCAGCCACCTGCGCACACACAGAACAGAACCAGCCCCTACAACCCTCGGATGACTAGAGTGGTCCTCGTCGACTCGACGGACGAACGAAGAATGGATAGTTCATATTGGTGTAGACAGTAGATATTTGTTTTTCTTCCCCTTCTGTGTGGATAGTATATAATATGTGAAGTTATTGTAAGGGATGTTTCCTTCACGTCCGTGCTTCAAGTATATAAATCTTCAGTCTGTCTACCCAGCGTTGACTAGTCAACACCTTTGAAAATGAATTTGTTCAAAGAATTAAAATACAGTTGGTATTGAATGATGAATGCCACCTATGTGGTATAAAGGCTTACAAATGAATGGAATTATCCAGGCAGCCTAGACTTTGTGACAAGTCAAGTGAACAGTCTGAACGTAGCGAGCGATCTGGTGAAAGACATGACAGAAGAAGATGTGGAGAAATTAAGAGGCTTTATTCAGCCTAAGTATGTTAGAGTGGGAACATTGAAGGAGGCTCTTGATGGTGTGATCAAAGTGAGGTGCTTTTTAGAACGAATAGTGAATTTTACAGAGTGGTCTTTTGTGAAGTGGGGATTAGTGCAATTAAAGAAAGCAGAAGAAATGAAGAGAAAAGTGATGGAAGAGGAGGTGAAGAAGATAAAAGATACCTGGGCCAAGGAGAGAAAGGACAAAGAAAACAGAAAGAAAAAAGAGGACTTTGACAGACTGAACAAAAACTGGATGAAGGTACAGGAAAGGCTAAGATCGAAGGGACATCCTGACTGGATACCAGACCATGAAAAGTAAAAGAAGGGAATCATAGAGAAAGTAAGGAAATGGTTTAAGAAGTGGAGAAAATAGAAGAACCCAAAGTCCCTTTTCAGCGCCACTCGATTGCCTCGAAAAGATTTACTCTCTCTTGCCTAAAAAGTTTTTAGCGATTTTATATTCTATGTGTGATAGATTTATGTTCATCAATCTATGTATATGTGTGTGTGTCCCAGCCGTCCCTGTTTGGCCCGATTGAGGTCAGTCCCTTGCCAAATTGTTGCCAATGTTTTGTACCGTGACGTCACCCCACCTGTTCCATTCCTATTGTCCCTATATAAAAACCCAGCCTTGTCCGTAAATGTACCCAAAACCATTTTGACTTGTATTTCCGTTGTCTGTAAAGTGCCCCCATTCTCTATTGTTAAAACCAGTAATTTTTCTTATGTGGATTTTGAGTTACATTGGACATGGACACCACACCTTAGGATCCAAAATGTTTGATATGTATGTTGTGGTGGAGGAGAAGACGAAGGAGGATGTCCTCCAGGAACTGAGTGATAAATGCGATGTAGTTGAAGAACAATCTGTATGTCTCGTATGTTTTCCTTATTTTCATATTTCAAAGTATAAGTTATATTACCATCCTTTTCTTTATGTCTCCTCATTCTTACAAAAAATGGGGGAGCTAAGAGATTTGCATTTGGAAAATGAAACAAGTTACTTTTATTGCTAAGCTGTATTGACCCTTTATACTCTAACTACTACCGTTTAATATGGCAACAAACAAAGAATATATAATGCCACTGCATGCACAGGGCCGGATCATTTTAAGTGTGTCGGGGGTTGTGGGGTGGAAGGTGGGTTGGTTCCAAAAATTCAAAAGGGCCCTGACTACCTCAAAAGGGCAGCAAAGTAAACATCTAGATGTCTATTTACTGAAAGTGTACATAAAAAGATGGTGAAATTTCAGGTGACTGTACATTTGTATGTGTGTGTACGGTTTAATAAGCGGGGAGGTGGACTAGAATCCCTGTAAACCCCCACCCCATTCGGCTCTGATGCATGCCGATCAAAGAATTGTTACCCGTTGTACTAAGAAGTATAGTATATATTTATAGGAGATATCTTCGTTTTGTCTTTATGTTTTTCTGTATATTTGTCTCTTTCTAAAAATAATACCTAAATTAGCTAACATAAAGTATACCGATGATGTTATATGATAGGGTGCAATGCTAACTTTGGATGCTCTCCAAAATGTACCTTTGTGTCCAGGTGACGTTTAAATTGTACAAATGCACACACCGCATGTGATACATTAATAGCGTTTGAAAAGACAGTGTCCATGAGCGAGACTACAGACACAGCACGAGATTGCAGACACTTGTATATATATATTAGTTGTATCTGCTGCTAATAGATTCATTGTTCAATTCAGTTCTCTATTAATTAAATCACTTTCACGACTTTAGAGAATAATATATTAAGCATAGTGCATCCAGTTGACGAAAAGCATTTAATCAACGATAAAAAACAATGCTCCTGTATACTCAAATATTACACGGTTTTTGGAAACGGAAAATGAAACATAACATGTACCCTATGCTATGGGTTTATCAGCATAACTCAATTTACCCTCATCTCCTCTTATAGAGTTGTCAAGGCAACACTAAGTTAAGCATGCTGAAACTAAAATTCTTCAGATGTTATATGGCAAATTTGTTGTCCAATTTGTCTATTAACCCTTCCCAGTCAGGCAAGTTTACCTGTATGCCCAAAAAGTCAGTATCATGCTAAAGCAAAACACATATTACTAATATAGGCAGCCACAGAAAACCTTTCTCTAGTTCTTTCTCTAATGGATGTCTAGTTATACTTAGAACATTCAATTTATTTTAGTTGTTATACACCTGACATAAACAAAGTAAAATATATCATTAACCTAATAAATCGGCTGCCGATGATCTCTCTTGTAAATCCCTGACCCTTTATCTCCGTCAGACATAAGAGAAAAGTTGACTATTATAAATTTGATGTATCCGGCCCGCACAATTAAATGAAAACATTACAAGAATATATTTGAACTGATGATATTATGTCCAGTTTCTAATTTATTGTTGTTTTGTATTTAAAAATGTAGTTATCTCATATGAGAGGTTCTTGTTTGCTTAACGGAACATTATTGAGAATAAATAGATACTACTTATCTGCAACCACAGCTTTTACTAAACCCCTAAGACATACTACAATCAAATGATGAATGTACGGAATGAGATTTCATTTTCCATACATAGTACAGCGCATTACTTCACTTCCCAAAAATCAGGCTTACAATATAAAAATAAAACAAAATTTCAAAGTAATGATATACAGCGTACACTTCCCAAATTAGTAACGATATATGACGTACACTTTCCAACGTAGTAATCATATTTGACGTACACCTCCCAAATTAGTAAGGTCACTAATACTTAGATATTGTTTACTTCACAATTGCTACAAGTGAAATAATATTACAAGCTGATTTTGATAAATGAGGCAAACATGTATATAATTATATGGATTTAAACAGACCACAGATATTATAAACATTTTGTCATGTTTTCTAAGCCCCAGCTATAAAGTCATGTATAAGCAATAATCTACCTCTCTTGGGAATATTACCACGGCCATGTGTTTGATGTCTAAAGATTGAACTCTTACGCAAGGTTACATGATCTTGAATCGGCAAAGCTCGATAGGTCACACCATCTAAACAAAGGCTTGCAGTTATCACACCTAGGTGTTAAAGATTAGTCCAAAGATCAAAAGGAAGTCCACGTGGTAAGAGGGGCGTATTCTTATCCGTCCCCACTTTGACAGACAGCGGGAGGGACATTGTCCGCTAAGTTTGATTGGATTAGTTTACAGTGATATCCAATCGAAATTGAGATAGAGGGTCTGATTACAATTTAGACCCGAATGAGAATTTTCAGAACTCGTAAGAGAAAATTTAGTATTCGCCTAGAGGGATTGCATTTCCACATTTTTGTTTTATAAGGAGGGACATCGTGATCATACAATGTCTGTTGTTTTCACACTTCATAATTTGTTCTCTCAAAGTTTTTCGATTAGAGAAATACAACTAAATGTAGATATTTTATCATATCAGGTTTGATGTCAAATACTTTTTAATAATAGACATAAAAACGCAGGTATATTCGTTACAAGCAGACGTGGAAAAGACTATCTAAAAGCTGAATAGTTTGCTAGAAGAGGAGAGTACGGAAATAAAATTTTTGCATTGTCTCTGGTCTTTTCCCTTGTGCATATAAACACTTTTGTCCCCATAAACGCTTTTATCCCCATAAACATTTTTTTTTTATAATACCATTCCCTCGTTAAACCTACGTACGATGTTTCCTTGAACCCATACCACCCCCACATGTAAGTCTTTGGACTATTTGAGCATAGGATTTCCCCTTGTTTTTATAACCACTCCCTATGGCGTAATGTTATGTCCCGTTTGTCCCCCAGTACCTGTATACAACTACTGGCCACGATAGACAGTTGTCGACAACCTTTATATTCAGGATGCTAACAACTCCTTGCTGTTGACCAATAGCTTAGTACCACAGTTAGTGTACTAGGATATTCTGAAATTTGCTTAGCACGAATTGAAATCAACCTGGCTGCCTCAGCCCGCTGTCGCACGTTAGACGTTATCTGCTCCTATATAACTTTAATAGAAGACGGTAGAAAAGTTTTCTGATTGCATCTTGTCTTATCTATAGAGGCCTCACATTCTTCCTTGTCATAGATTTCTTCATTGACAGGCTCAGAAGCTATCTCGTCAACAATAAGGTAGCTGAAGTCTATGAAGAAAATGTCAGTGTCATCCGCTGCATTAATTTCTAGTGCATATTTACAATTGGTCATCATAGTGTTAATCAATAACACAAAAATAGAAATGGTTAACGAACCTAATTTCTTTTTATTGTTGTTGTTTGTATGCTGCTCCCTGACATGGTCCTTGCACAGTTTCGCATGGAGCCTACATTCCTGATTCTTGTGTATAAATGTCCTGCGCCACTATTTATAAACAGACTTCGACAGCATCCGGTCTGACCTCTGTTTGGCTGTTTCCCGTTTTGCCTCTAGGACTTTTCGATCGTCGTCCTAAAGGCGGTTAGCAATGCTCTAAGATTTTCAGTTTCCTGCAATTCGGCTTCCACTGTTCGTCCACTACATTTCTCTACTAGTTCTTTAGTATTATTTTAAACCTCCTGATGTCTTTTCCCGCATAAATTGTCCTTTACCTTTTTTAGTTTATTTTCTATCTTAAGCTGACTCTTCATTGCGCTATCGGTGAGAAGGCAACGGGCCTTTTCTGTTTGGGATAGAATTAACTTTGCTCTCAAGGAGGTTAACTAGTGCACAATTGCATTCCGTTCCTTTTCTTTTGTATTTGACAAAATTCTTAAATACGGATGCTGGTTTTGATAGTGGTAGTTCCCAATAACACTGATACTAGGGTAACAATTTTAGCATTTGGGATATCACATTCAATTACAGGTAATTCAGTCTGTCGTAACTGTTGTATCATCACTCCTACATATTTCTCGTGTGACAGTACCAACAACAACAAAACGACACTGCTTGCCATTTTCTTTAGCAATTGTCAATATTGAATCATCCTCAGTGTCAAAATACTTATTTTCCTTTTCATTGTCTAGTATCTCGCGCAACAAGCAAGTCTTTAACTGTAGTCTGACAACCTCTTCTGGGGCGGATCGACGTCTTTTTAAGTTTTCATAGGGATTATCGATAACTGTTTTGTTGTTTTGATTTCACTGTAAACTTTCACTCGTATAAGACGCTGCCAATTATGGGGTAATTTGTCAATCCAAATGTGACATTTTTGGAAGACATGGGCAGGAATAATATAACCAAGGAGCTGAAGTATTTGTATGAGCCACCGTTCCAGATAACATACCAAAAAACCTTGTATAGCTGGTGCAATCCTGAATGTGTTAGATATAACAAGATTGAAGTTAGCCTTCAAAGATAACAGTTTACATAAGTCTCATTCGGACCGACAATCCTATCTCGAATAATTATCTTTATTTTCTGACTGGTTTACTTTTGAGTTGGTGCGCATTCCTTTCAATGAGGAATCTCTTTCTTTGTTTCTGAATGAAGAGTTGCTCTATAAATCTTGTAAATTCTCCAACACATACATACACGGGTAAATTACATCGGAATAAAGCTATATATGGTTCTACTTGTAAATAAATAAATAAAAATTATGCATGTTTTCAAACTTCTAATTTTGAAACCGAACAACAGACTTCTAAGGGAAACTGTGAACTTTTATCATCCATATCTGTTTTTTTTTCTGTTTAGTTGCAATGTTGTTGTTTTTCATATCTAATGAGACAATTTAACAAATTTGTTTCAGTCTTCCTCCCTAATAAGGTGCTATTTGTGGCAAGAACAAAACAGAAAACGGCCCGATCTCGTTTGTAGACTTTCTTGTCTGCCGAGGACGAGATCAACGAGGACGTCCTAACTTTCAGGCAAAAACCAAATGTGCGTCATAATATACTATGTTATTGTTAGTGGGTTTCTTTTCTTGTAGTTGTATTTTTGTTGCTTGTTTGTCTGTTTGTTTGTTTTTTCTTCGTATATTGTTGCAAAATTTATAACATAACTTAACGCTGATAAACATTTTATTCCTTATCTCCTTCCTCTTCTTTTGGGAACATAACTTCTGTCCCATTCAAGTATTAAGACATCCTAACGAGTTAAGATAAAAAGATGCAGATAGATAGATAGATTGATAGGTAGGTAGACAGACAGACAGACAGACAAACATATATATATATATATATATATATATATATATATATATATATATATATATATATATATATAGACAGATAGATAGATAGATAGATAGATAGATAGATAGATTAATGAATGATTGCTATGGGGACCTGGTTAAAAGTTCGCTCGTTGAAGCACTACTTTTGTATAAATTAAAAATACGACAAAATTCCATCAATAAACGAATTAGTGCTCGCAATTGTTTGGGGTTTTTTTTATTAAAAAAACGAGCTTCAGAGAGTCTGATTATGAGAGTTAACAAATTATAAATATACTTTTTCCAAACATATTAATAATATTCTTTAGGAATCTCTTAGATTATGACAAGCAGTTCAGCTAAAATGACCACGAGTACAAATTGTTTCACCTTTACTTTATTTTCTCCCATTAAGCTAATAGATTATATTCCTTTTACTACGTTGATACCGGAAATATTTCATCATTTGGTACCAGAATCTTAATATTTTAACGAGTGGCTATCATTATGACTGATCAATAACACAAATATGATTCATTTCTATGCAGACAAGAAAGATACGAAGAACTTATATGATGTTTTGAAGACCATCTATTGATCACATTCATTGGGAACATCTCCAGTACTGGGTACCGACAGTGCCACACTGTTCACTGACAATAAAAAGTTACGTCAAAGATTGGCAAAGCATTTCATCAACATCTTCAATCCAATCAACAATCATCTATCAGTGAGTAGGTAATTGATCGAAGTTCCCAAGTGAAAATCAACATATTAATTTCTTATCATCTAGGGCTGCCAACAACTATAAATGCATATTTTCTGCTCTCAGATGGCAAAGCGCCTGAAACAGATGATATACCGACCAAAATCTACAAAGCCGGAGACTTGCATATGATACAGAAACTGACTGAGCTCTTCCAGTCAATGTGGACTCAGGGGAGTATATCCCAGGAGTACAAGAACAACAGTAGGGGTATATCCTTACTGTCAGTAGCCAGCAACATCCTCAATAAACTTTCTATTGAATCACTGTATGCATCACATTGATCACGGGCTTCTGATGAGTGAGCCAGTGTGGCTTCAGGAAAGGACGATGGACCACGGCAATGGTGTTTGCAGCTTGTCAGCTCCAAGGGAAATTATGACAGAAAAGAACTCCATCCTGTACACGACATTCATCGAGCTGACAAACATATCTGACAGTCAGCCGTGGAGGCTTTTGGAATATCATAGCAATATTTGGTTGCCATGAGAAATTCATCGTGATGGTTTGTCAATCCCATGATCTCATACTTGCTCATGTCTTGGACGACGGCGAATCATCTAAACCATCATGGGCACGAATGGAGTGAAGAACGGCTATGTGTTGGTTCCAACCCTCTTTAGTAAGGAGTTTTATGCCATGCATACTGATGCTTTCCGTGACTACGGCATTGTGATTGACATCAGATACCAGACTGACCGCAAGCTGGTTAATATGGGAAGATTAAAGGCCAACACGATGTTACATGTAGTGACTGTTCATGATCTTCTATTTGCTGATCACTGTTCCATGAATGTCAAATTTGAGTCTGATGTGCAACAGAGAATGGACCATTTCTCTTCAGCTGGTGGAAATGTCGGTCTCGCATTCAACATAGAAGAGATATGTAGCAGGATAACCTTACCTAGAGCCTACCATCACAATAAATGGCCAAACCCTCCTTACAGTGGACAAAATCACCTATTTCGGCAGTATACTACCACTTGTAGTCCGTATAGACGATTAAGCCAGCAACCGAATTGCTAAAGCAAATTTGTGGGAGCTCAGGGGCATCACTCTAAAAACAAAACGTAAGCCATCTTGTTGCCGACGCTGCTGTATGCTTGTGACACTTGAACAGTGTACATACGTCATGCCAAACTTAACCATTTTCACATGGGCTGCCAGGGAAAACTGACGAGGATAAGATGGCAGTACACGGTTCCAGACACTGGTTCTAACACGGTCAAAGTTGAGATGGATACGAGATAACAATCAACTGGCACAGCCACGAGGATCATAAGGTTTTACTTGTATCTGACTTCTGCATTAGAATGAGATGTTGAAGTCTTGCTTGTGAGATTGCAAGTCAGGAAAATCTTCAATTGTTGATGGTAATTCGTTCCAAATCCCTATTGCGCGAGGAAAGAAACTGAACCTGAAACAGTTTGTTGCTGCTGAATTTAGCAGGAATTTCGTGTGTTTTGTCTGGTTTCCCTATACTCTAGGGGGTCAAATATTTGTCTGCTGTTATGTCCACTAGGTTGTTCTCTATCTTACATGACATGGTCAGCTGGGCCTTGGTTCGCCTTGATTTAAGTCATTCCTAATGGCACTACCTTGCTAGTATTTCTGTATCTGTGTTGTATTTAGCGGCTCTTATGTGAGTCATCTCTGTCTTATGTATCTAAACTTTGTTTTGTGGGTTCCATTATTCTGGGTGGAAGGATATATTCCAGATTATTTCCCATGTTGCTAGTCGGTTCAGGTCTTCTTGTAGGATTTCAAAATCCTTGGAGGCATTGATTTCCAGGTGGACTATCCAGTCGTATGTAACCAGCTTTGTACTGGATTTGACCGGGGAGGTAGGTCATTGATCAACGCCAGTAAGAGGATGGAATCCTAAACACTTTCTTGCGCTACTCTGCTAACCACATGTGCTGGGTCTGATGTTCCTCCATCTACGATAACCCTCTGCCATCTGTCCAAAAATCTCTGATTCATTTCAGAGCATTACGACTGATGCCATAGTGCTCGAACTTACAAAGGAGTGGTTCATGTGGGACATGATCGAAACTGTGTCTCTAATGAGCAAACATGAGTACACTAGAAATCAAGTTACAACCTATATCAGAACACATTAGGGACCATATGTGACTTGAGGTACGGCGGGGAATTACTAAAAACAAAACCGCCCCCCCCCCCCGACCCGCCCGTTTAATTCGTCTTTGTGTGTATTGTGGTGCAACTCCGACATTGTTCAGAATAGTGACTTTAACATTTATGCTGTGATTTTGGTGAGTGGTTGGTCTATAAATGTGCACAACGATTTTACAATTTTGATTCATTACGTAGGGTTGGGACTTGGGGCTGATATCCTAGGGATATGTGTGATAACAGGCGCAAGTCAAAATACTACATGAAGTTAGAATGACACACTTAAGTGATACCCACGGGTAATACATGTCTGATCACTGGTTCGTGCTTTGAATCTTTTGAGAACTACACCTATAATTAATGCATTTTATTATATAGGTAACAGTTTCTATTTAATCTATTGGTTTAAAGGCGCCCCCTCGATTATATATTATCTTATTTCCAAGTAATTTCCTAAGTCAGAGTAAAATGATAACAACAAGCTATGAAATTTCTACCGAAGAACTATTTATAATCAGACAACAATAAACTGATAGGCTCAGGAATTTAGGATTATCAAGAAACAAAAATATACAAGTTATCGTTTATTTAAAAATACTGACAGAGGGTTTCTGTAATTTTGTTACGTAATAATGGCTTTGACAATGTCAATATCAATACACTATATCTAAAATGCAGTTTGCAACTGGGTGAAATGCACAATAGGTCTGGCAATGGTATCCCAGCCATGGATGAAATAAACATCATCAGCCTTAATCCAGCTTTTAGAAGATATCCAGAAGGATACTTTGATGGAAGGGTAAGTCCCGAAGTGGTGGAGGGATGGGAGTTTGGGTTGCTAAGCTTATACAGCCGTCGAATGTTCACTCAATGTAGTATCTTAAGTACAGAAGGTATTAATGTTTAATTAATTAATTAGGAAAAGGAAAGATTACTTATTTATTTATTTATTTATTTATCTATTTATTTATCTATTAACACTTTGCATTCTGTTAAAGCTTATATGAGCAGGCATTGATTCATGATGTCATGTATGCGGGGCATCTCAGGTGAGACCAGGTCTAGGTCTATCTATATTTTTACCTGCATATTGATCATTTGTTCGTCTGTCTCAAGGTATTTGCCTCTGTCTCTTTTAATGCCATGTCAGGTTTTCAAGACCTTTTGCAACTGTATGAAATTTGATTTAAAGTCTTGTTACATATGCTAATGTCATATTAAAAAAGTACAATGTAAAGAACAATTTTTAAGTTAAATTACGATATTTATATTATTCAGTCTACCAAAGACTATAACTATTCACGATCCCGTTCTATTATTTTTGAGTCAGTCTTATCTATCTATCTATCTTTCTATCTATCTATCTATCTATCTATCTATCTATCTATCTATCTATCTATCTATCTATCTATCTATCCTTCGGTCTGTCTGTCTTCGTGTTTCTTATTCTGTCTATCTGACCTGTATATGAACTTTTATGTTGTTACTGTTTGTTCCAATAAATTCATGTAATAATTAATGAGGATTCCTACAATTTCATTGAAATCAATGCATTAAAATTACTATATCCAGGGCAACGTTCGTCACCAGGACCAAGGGCTAGATGGGGGTTATATGCAAGTTACAGGATACTAGTAGACACAACAGTGACGAAGACTACAATTACATTCATCCACATCTTGAGGTATATATGTAATCTTCACATAAAAGCTTCTAAAACATCTTCACAGAAAAGCGTCACAAATAATCTTGAATCAAGAAGCTTCACAGCTATAGTTTTGCACACGCATTTTGTGAACATCTACCTGGATTGTTGGTTGAAATATCAAACCTTGGTGCTTACTGGAACATATTACAAACTGTCTTGAGAGATCAAACTTTGATGCTACTTGGAACGTATTACAACATATCTTGGAACACCAAACAGCAAACTAATGCTAACGAACTTATTACAGCCTAGTCCGAAATGTCAAACCTTCATTCTACGTTCAACTTATTACAACCTGGTTTGAATTGTAAACCTTCATGCTCCTTGGAACTTACTACAGCCTATCTTGAAATGTCAAACCGTGCTGTAAAAGACCTTTTTCCTATTATTTAAATGAAGAATATAAAAATGAAGCACTCACCTTGCATCTTTAAACAAGACATTTTAACAATTGTTTTCGTTACTGAAACATCAGTTAACATAAGGAAAGAAGACAATCCAGAATTGTTTGCGTAACTGTATAATTATACGTGTTGACTGCTTTTGTACAGTTGTTAAACAAAAAGATAAGGCTGATGACGACGATGACGACGATGACTGCTGACTACATTTGTAGAGTATATAGTCTTAGAGTGAAACCCTGATGTGCGTAAGGCATTTACTAAGCCATATGTCTGTACAAGCTACTAGAAGAAAGAAATACTTGTTCACCTTGTGTAACTCCAGTCTAGATACAAACCTTAATAATATTCTAATTATGTAACTCCAGACTTGTTACAAACCATAATAATATTCTATCATGTACACCAGTCTTATTACAAACAATAACCATACTCTAATTGTACATCTCCGGTCTTGCTACGTGCCATACTAAGATTTCATCTTGTGCAACTCTAGTCTTGCTGCAAACAATAACAATATTTCATTTTGTGTAAATCCAGTCTTGCTACAAAACAATAACAATATTCCACCTTATGTGACTCCAGTCTTGTATAAACAATAACAATATTCCACCTTGTGTACCTCCAGTCTTGCTGCAAACAATAGCAATATTCCAACTTGTGTAATTGCATTCTTGTTACATACCATACCAATATTCCACAACGTGTAACTCCAGTCGTGATACAAACCAAAATAATATTCCATCTTGCATTATTATTATTATTATTATTATTATTATTATTATTATTATTATTATTATTTCAGTTTGGATCAATAGCACATCATGGTTGATCAGTAGGCAGCTAGTAATTATCCCATAAAAAATGTAACCGTCTAACGCAAAGAAAAGGTGTTCAAACAATATCATCAGCAAAGGAGGACAACGCCATACAAATCATGCAATATTAAGCTATGTGCAAATGTTTGCCAGAACACGATAAGATTTTTTTTTTTAAAAAAACCACAAGGGATGGCAATAATTCCTGTGACTTCATAAAATTTATTCTTTTAAAATCGCTCAACATATGCATTGAGTATGTATTGATATTCCATACTTTAAAAGGAGCAAAATAGGTCGTAATACTGTTTATATGTTTTCGTACAGTTTAATTCGCAGAAGTACGCGCATCAAACAATTGGTTCGATTGTTAAGTAGAAGACAAAAAAGTAGATATAAGCATCGAATCATAACTCTAAATGGTTAAAAATGCGATTTTAACAAGAGTTCGTCCTCTGCAAAACAAGTAGTTTTGGGTTCGTTTATTCTTCAAAATATAAGTACACTAATTAATACACAAATATACTTTTCTTTGTTATTACAAGCACTATATTCAACGCTGTATAGTTGAAACTTTATAACTTTGCATCTTTTCCAGAAATTATTGAAATATATCAGCGAATGGGTTTTGAAATTTACACAAGACAGAAAGCGGATCTTGTAATACAAGTCTGGATGCGATAGACTCTTTTGGCGATGAATCTCAGTAGTCGCCGAAACAATTACATAAATCTGTTGAGTACTGTATCTACACTAAGGGAAATGACGCGATATTTGTTGAAAGAAATGAATTTAATCAGCTTTAGTAGCTTTTTATAAACAGGTACCTATATTTTAAGAAATATTTTAATCATAAACTTATTAGTTCTTTTCGTTTACATGTACCATTTTGTTTATTACCAGGGAATCGGGGAATAACTATTCCCACAAATCTCTGGGCACTGATATTGATTAGGCTCCTTGAAATCATGTTAAAGATAACAATATATCTTAAAAAAGTGTCGTCACTAGAACTTATACAAACATGTTTATCGTGAAAATATACCAACTTCTAATATTGTCACTATAGGTTTATACAAATCATGTTTGACAGAAAATGTGATAACTTCTAATGCTGTTACTACAGTTATATGCCAATAATGTTTAATATGAAACTATAATAATTTCTAGTGATATCGCTACAGAATATACAATTCATGTAAATGCATTAACCTCTAATGCTGTTACTGCAAGAACATAAGAATCATATTTAACACAAAAATGTAATAAGTTCAAATGTTATCACTAGTAGAACATACAAATCGTGTTTCACAAGAAAATGTTATAATTTATAATGTTGTCACTAAAGTATATATAAATCAAGCTTAACATGGAAAGGTAATAACTTTTAATGTTGTTATTACAAGTTCATACAAATCATGTTTTATATGAAAAGTGTAATAACTTTTAATTTGTTGTCACAAGTAAATAACTTTCATGTTTAAAATGAAAATGTAATCACGTCTAATGATGTAACTACTTGTATATGTATATGTGTATAAGACATAAGAATGTAATGATGATACTACAAGTATATGCTAGGTATGTTTAACATGAAAATGTAATAAGTCCTGATGTTGTCGCTACATGAATATACAATAATGTACAACATGACATTGTAACAATTTATAATACTGTCAATACAGCTATATACAAATCATGTTCACCAAAAATGTAGTGACTTCTAATTCTGTGACTCTAGTTATACACAAAAATTGTATTATTATTATTATTAATGTATTCAAGTTTAATTTATATATTCATTATGCTATTAAGCAGATTTTACATTATCAATGTTACATATTTCACATTCAACAATATTCAGTTAATTTTCTTTAGAGACGAGGTTGCAATTTTACTTGTTCCGACTGAATGTTTTAATCATTTTACTTTCGTTGATACACGATAATGCTAATATCAAATACAAGGTATGAAAACCATAATGTTTGTTACACTAATTAAAAACATATATATATATATTAGCTAATATATCGCTATATAACATCAAGGCATAGTTTATTCCCCAAATTAATAGTTTCAAAAAGAAATAATGCGTCTAAGATAATTGTGTATACGACTGGAAAGGTGGCAGTTTCCTTTACGTTCGTATCTATGGGGATCTGTTAGCATTAGTTGTAAGAATTTATATATGTATTTTTTTTGTCAGACCAAATACAGGCCTGCTACTAGTATTAAATCTAAAATAGACACACAAACGCAAATAGTGGGATAATCTTGTACATAACTTCAAGAAACGCAATACTTTAATACCGTATATCATAGAAAATTAAATGACGCACCAACACTAAGGAAACAATTCAGCATGACATCGTTTCGTTCGTACCAAGGGTGACCTGTCTGCCTATGTCCCACTTGTCGGACATGATCAGACATCGGCTCTGTAGTTGATAACATAAGCCGCCCGAACATTTGCCTCCTTGACTGCTTTTTCGTGTAATATACACAGGTAGGCATACTCGTGTGTAACACAAGTAGAGTAGGCCTCTCAAATAACAAATTATAGCGATTTTTTTATATCATCTTTTTCCACCTAATGCACACTATGCAGGGATGTATGCATGGACTAGCAAGTTGAGTTCCATGGTCCACTGCCGTTTCTTTTGATCAAACCAATCCAAAGAGGTTGCATCCTGGTCCACAGAGCCGCTAAAAAGTATTTATTCACATAAGGAATAACATGAAGTTTGTAATTAAAGCAATGCATACTCATTCTGCAATATTTTCTGACTCTAAAGTTCAGCGAGCAATCAATACTGCTCAATGCTCACATTGATTATATAATTTAAATGTATCAATCTGTATTCAATTACATTCAGCTAAAGCAACGTATTGTGATAAATTCTTGTAACCTGCAAAAAATCTGGAAACATGTTAATGGATATATACTACTAGCTACAGAGAAAAGCTGATGCGGAGTTCCCCTGTAGCCTGGACTGCAGCGTCACATTCTGCAATTTAAAACTTCAATCTCCTCTTCATGCTAAAATGACAGGTGGCTGAAATTAGTAAATAGAAGCAAGGCTTCACCGAAGAATATAAAATTGTTACTGACTGTTAAATGGAGGGGGCAGGAACGGGGAAATGGTGTTAAAGGCTTGCACGTTATTTTTATGACTGAAAACTGGGTATTATCCTGTCAGAAGTTTACAGATGAAAGTGAGATAACTGCTGAGACTTATATTGCATATTTTACACTGAGTTAAGTCCCATTTACCATGAATTCACAATATACAAAATGTTGTGCATGTAAGCAAAGTGTACAATATTTTCCTTGTCTACGCTGTATTCAGTCCAATGAACATTAATCTTATAATTGATACTAAGAATATACCTATTACAAAAGCCTTCTACCAGCGCTATTTCTGAAATAACAACATCAACACAATTAGTGTGACAGTCTGACCACAGTCCGAGGAAACCCTATAGTTTAACATCGTAGATCCCGGAGACACACTGTCATGCTTATACTAACGTACTGGATTATACCAGTCGATAACCTAAGCTGCCCAAACACCTGCCTCCTCGATTGGTGACAAAGATAACCAGTCCACCTTGGTCCCAAGGGTTGGGTAAATACTGGTTCTGCAACTTAATACCTAATGCCCCTCCAAACCCCCTGCATCTTCGGTTACGCACATAGGTTGACAAACTCCACTCGGGAAACAGAAATAGCGTTAACCCTTCTGGTTGCAAGAGGAGACAGCGGTTTCCACTTCACTGTTTCCATCCTAATGCACTCTAGGCAGGGTTGTATGCATGCATGAGTTAGATGAGTTCCGTGGTTCATTGTCGTTCCCCTGGATCAATGCATCCTGTTGGTTTACCCACTTCACCAGTGGGCCTATAACTCATTCACCCTCACTAATTCAGTGAAGGGGTTGGATTTTATAATTTTAATTTCACATTATTAATGTCCTGAGCAAATCAGTTCTGAAACCTACACCTTGAAACATTTTTTATTACAGTGACTATAACAAAGCCTCCCTCTCATATAGTAAACAGACCCTTAAGTTCGGCTTCATCTATTTAATGAATTAAAATTTTAACTACTTGACTTGCTGTGGGTATAAATTGCCCGACATCTCCAGTAAAAAAAAAAATATGAAAATTGAGTACATTATAATCAAAGATTCATATAACTTTAAAGTTGTCGCCAATGGCACGGCTCCAAGGATTCTCGTTGGGCTCGACGAGACAAACACTCACATTTCTCCCTTTTGGCTGCATGGAGCTTATCAAGGCGGATCTAACAAGGCAAACCTCAATGAAAGATTCCAATTAAAGTATGATTTTCGGACTTGGCAATTTAGATTACGGTTAGGTTTAGGGTTTAGGGTTTAGGGTTAAGGATTAAGGTTTATAGTAAGGCAACGGTTTAGAAAGTAACGAGTTGTGAAGGACTCCCACATGCACTGGACTAGACAAAGTTATTCCCGCTCTTTAGTTTGTTTCTAATTAAAATACCGCCCAAGTTCTCGTTTTCGCGATATATTATTACCAGCATTTGCCGAACAATGTTGGGAAATTCCTTTCTGATTTTTGTATATCCCTTTCTAGGGTTAGGGTTTAAGGTTTAGGGTTTTGCGATTTATTTTTGACTGTTAGGGTTTAGAGTTAGGGGTTCGGTACAGGGTTAAGGTTTTGTTTTGCAAGTAAGGTAGGGATTTGAAGGACTCCCACGTGCACTGGCCAATAATCAAAACAGTGTTACACAAAAGAAAAAATAATTGTCGAAAATCCTATTTGTCAGTTGTAAAACGAGCAAATATACATACCATGAAAAAAAAAATCCATTTCACAAATTCTTTGTCAGTCAGTGAGGCCTCACTCATATAAATCCTTACTATATATTCTGATGGGTAAACCTACTTCCTGCCATAATAGGCATCCATCCCGCTGCTCAAGATGTGATAAATGTGTGACACACAGATGAAAACTGTGTCAGTAACACTGTTTTGAATAGTGTATAGTGTTATAAAAATCTTTTTGGATCTGTTACTGCTATTGTTCAGAGTTGGTTGGTTGTTGTTATCATTTGTTCAAATTTACATGAAACATAGTTTATGATATGTTTCAAGAGTATCGTGATATTTAAAGGATTCTGACCAATTGTTGTTGTTTTAATTTCCTTGATAATGGCAAAAATGATAATAAATTTAAACTGAAACCTTCCCCTGGAACTTTTATCTTCTGTCTCTGATTATTTGTGCTTGTAGTTAAATAATGTACGAACGACGCAAAACAGTTTTGAAATTCCAAAAACAGTATGAAAAGGATTGAGATTATACATATTCACACGACCAATTAAACTTTAGAAATAGGCCATATTCTAAATCTAATATTTTAATACATGTAAACAATATTATTATATATACTATCATGACTTTTCCCAGTTTGATTATTTCAACCTTTGAGACAAAATGTGTCCCAAAACTAAAACTATGATAAATATAAGAAAATCTTTAGGAATGCTAAGTGTAGTTTGTTAATGTAATTTTTTATATTGACATGAGTTTTCTTTATGCTGTTAATGCTGCTCTGCAATATTTTTATTTTTATTTTACCGGGCATACGTACAACGATATCAAGGCAGCAATAGACTCGCCTGATGTGCGTCAAAACAAGTGACGCACACAAACTTTCGGACAATGCTTTGTCTGGTTGAAAGCACGAGTATGCGAAATAAATCAACGTCACATGATAAGGATGTTTTTCTAGAATAACTAATGTTGCAAATTAAATGAGGTAATTCTAAGAAAGGAGTACTCTACTAAAAAGGGGAAAGTAAATGCTTCAGTGCGTTAATACTAAGGACTCCCGGATACATTTGTGACCAAGTACAGTCAATACCTGCTTCTCCACAGGCCTGATGCAGTCTTACGAGGAACAGCGAAGCAGCACTGCCTACAATTTTAAAACTGTAATGTCAGCTAGTAACGGTTGCTTTCTTATATACGTTGTTAAAGGCACAAACAGGGGTCAATTTGCATTTAAATTTGCAGACCTGCTAACTGAGGTGGCGTCAGCGCGCAGTGGATGAAAGGGATGCAACTTTAATGTTTTACAGTGTTATTTCCTCTATACCAATCTCGCACAACTCGCGTAACTGTGGTCTTGATATGAGAACGATATTCTTCCTCTTCCTCCTCAGCCAATTCGTCGACCTCCTGCTCCTCCTCCTCTTCTTATTTTACTGTATACCGAGCACTAATTTTAAATGATTTTTAATATATAAGAGTTTCTTCTATGACATCAAAAAGTTTAAGAATGTCCATAACAAATATTTGTGCCATATCAAAATATAATGTACAAATAAATTCTTAATACTGAAATTTTGTAAAATAACCATTACATCTCTAAAATTGCTTCTAATTTCTGAAGCTCCTTTTAAGAATATAAAGTGTCGATATGGGATCGAAGAATGGGAATTTAACATCACGGATGTTAATGTTGGGTATGTGCGTCCTCCAAAGGGAGGGGAGGGGGTGGACAATTGCCCCACAGACAGAATAGCTTTTACCAGGACTCTAAGTCTGGATGCCATGCTTGTGACCTATTCATACTAATCCACCTCAAAGTATATTCGTCTTTAAAATAACATTCTAAAATGTAGTGATTGTGTTAATTTTTCTCCAGATCTCAGTAAGCACCATTCCTCATCATTTAAAAATTTCCCTGCATATGGAGTTACTAATCACCCCCATGTAATGAAGTTTTATATTTTGTTGCTGATAAAGTTACAGCCAAAGATATACCCTTTGGTCTTAAGGTTCAATATAGAGTCTTAATTATTGTAAATTTAAATATTATATAATTTCTTCAAAAAAACTGATGAACAATTGCCACGTCTGGCATTATCGATATTTTGGTCTATATGAAATATTTTAGACAATTCTGTTGGTGATCCCTTAATTACCGTTGAAAGTTTGTTTCGAGAGAAAAAATAGAGTACACCTAATCGTTGGTAGGATAGTTGTTTATAATTTTAGCAATTTAATATACATATTCCGATTATATTTCAAAAGTGATGCCTTAGAATCTGCATTGATATAAATTTCCCTCTCTATATCAAAACGGTTTTTTTTTTTGTGTTTGTTCAGATTACTGTCAGCCCAACTCGCAAGCTATTTGGATTGATATTTTGGATGCTCAAATTAAACGTACCACTCTCCAAGTTTAATCCGGAATGTATCATAATGGGCAATTTTAAAATAAATATGTTGAATCAGAATCATAGAAGTGGAAGGACGTGTTTCTCTCTTATAATCTTATATCTTACTAAAAAAAACAACAGGGAAATTAAGTCAATATCTGCATGGATTGATCACATTTACTACTCACGCGGAGTCCATATCCGAAACCATCATGTCCTGCTCAACTTTAAGTGGCCATTATCAGGTCTGCAAGTCGCAATATCAGTTTGTCAAACAATACAACAAGACTCATACATTTAATCGTTTTGACAACAATTTGTTCCTTTATGAACTATCCTCAGCGTTCAAGAATGCATCATTTGTCTAACTTAATCCGGAAAATGCGATACAAGTATGATCTGACAGGATTCTCTGTTATCCTTACTTAAAAAACAGGCTCCATTAAGATCCAGAAGCGACGCACGCAAAGGGAATGGTATGCTGATGATGTAATGATACTAGTAAATGCTGTGACATCCATCACCAGAACAAAGATTGGCTGAATTATAAAACTTAGTGGAACAGTACAATGTTTCTTATCAAGAAATGTAAGATAAAGTATTACTCTAGTTTAATGTTTTGTGAAAAGGACATAAAACTCATCTGAAAGCATTTGAAAAACATTAAGGCATCACGTTCTTTAATTGTTTCTAATGAAATTACTGTAAGTAATAAAACATAGGATTAATTATTTTTCTCATCTGAAATAAAAAGTTATTTACACCCCATACAACTTTTCCACCTGGTCTGATTTTGTGTCAGAACGAGCAATTTCTGGGGATCAATTCGTTATACCTAGATTCTCAGATCATGAAATTGCTTGCAGTCTCTTCAGTCTTGGTAAGAAAAGGCTTCTAGGCAAGATGAGATAACTGCTGAAATATTAAACCATTCTTCACATTTTACAGTTTCCACTTTCGCTGGTCTCTGCAATAATTCCCTAGAAAATGGTGCATTCCCGGATGCCTTGAAGCAAACCAAAGTTTGTCCTACTCATGCAGGCGGACCCAAAAGTTACATATCAAATTAGAGACCTAGTTCTATCCTATGCTCAACCTCAAAAGCAATTGAGAAACACATATCTATCTCTTTAGCTATCTCAATAACTATAATAGTCTACATCGAACTCGATCGGAATTTATAGGAAAAATCACTCATGTTAAAACTGCCGCGACTAAATTAATAGACAAAATACATCTGCTATGAAAGCAAGTAAAATCTCTGGCGTTATCACTGTAGATTTAAAAAAGGCCTTCAACAGTACTGATCACAATAATCATCTAAAGAAATTAACAGTCAATAAATGCTTAGATGTTACATATCCTTTGACCAAATATTTTCTAACAAACATGATTCAATGTGTATGTATTGAAAAACACTGACCATCATTAAAATCAGTTAAATGTGGCATCCCGCAAGGAAACGTTTTAGGGCCTGTCCATTTCATAATCTGTATGAACAACCTATCTCTGTGTCTTAAATATTCTGATTCTGCTTAACTCGCTGATGTTAAACAATTCTAAAAACTAATATTTGCGCACCATCGCTGAAAAGTGTTCGATATTAAACTGGTTATCATTCTGTGAAAATGTTGCATTCTGAAAATGTTGCATGATGTACTAAACAGTCTCTGTAATGTTACCAAAACTGTCATATGTAACCATGACCTTCGTTCTTTCTTCAAATATTATCTTCTTATTACAAGACATCACTCTTCATTTTCCGATAAATCTCTCATTGTATCGGATCCAAAATTGTGGAATAATATTTCCACTGTAATAAAAATTCAAGTTTGTACTGCAAAATTGGTTCATACATAATGTTTACCTTTTGGCCACCGCTAATGGCATCCAGATTTATATTCCAATTTAATTATGTACGAATATTTTTCATTTCTTCTAGTTTGAAACATATTTTATTGCATATACTGGGAAAGCATAAGCGTTAGGCACACGTTCTTTCAATTTAGAATAGCCTGTCTATCTTATATTCTATTGTTTAAAATTGATGATGTCATCCCCTGTTTTTTTACATCTCATATTTGTCAGCGTTTTAAGTAAGATTATTAGTTTTAACTGCTTTATATAGTTTACATATAATTTTATGAGGACCAAATGGAAGATTATGTTTGGTGCTGAACATTTTATCCTCCTAAAATGATAACATTATTATTATTACTATTATTATTATGATTTTTATTATTATTACTACTACTACTACTAGCAGCACTTATAACCAAGTTCAGTCCACCAGTTATGCTTGCACACGAATGATAGATAATTTATGTACTTTCCAACAAACCATCGACAGGTTCTTTATTCAGAGCTATTACTCTTTATCGCCCTCTCTCTCCCTCTCTCTCTCTCTCTCTCTCTATATATATATATTATATATATATATGTCTTGTAAGTAAAGAAATACTTGATTTAAAAAGAATGACTGATGATAAACATTTGCATCTCCTAATACAATAAATTTCACGCTAAAGAAAGTTTACAGCCTGATCAAATAATAGATTCACTCTGTTTTACGGTCTTGATTTTTGTCATTGTTTTTTTTCCACAGTCCTTTAGCTATACAATTTCACAAATTATCTTTTTGTTCGGCACCAGTACTAGGCTGATATGCCTCTAAACCCAATTTATAGGTATATTATTAGATAAACCTCGGAGATAAAAAAACAAAAAAAACCCTCGGAGATAAAAAAAAAAACAAAAAAATAAAAAAATAAAAAAAAAAAATCATCTCTTATCATTTTCAAATGTTTTTGTGAAACGAATACTCATTATTGTAAATAAGTGATGCGTGATTCCAAAACGAAACCTTATTAGTGTGCAAGTGTATCTTAGGTAAGGTTGATATGAAATGGATCACCCCTTACAAAAGCTGTTTCATCTAATCATATAGGGAATGGAAAAATAATTACCCAGGTACGCAACACAGAAGGCTGATTTTTTGCGTTGACTGCAATGATTCCAAACCTTTTCATCGTAGTATAGTCAAAAGTTTGATAGTGCTTTCACAGACAAGTTGAATGCAGAAAACTTGCTTTCAGTACGAAACAGGGTTTGCTGCCAGAGATAGAGCCGATATTATTTCAATTTGTCTGCATAATGCGGTGATAAAGTCGACAGCCAGTCGTGAAATTTCTGTCCGGTACATTTCTTCACCACTGAATGTTTGGAAGCGTGCCTTGTCATATATTTAATGCTGAAGTTGCCTTGTCTGTCGTCGTTGTATAATTATTTAGACATTCCGATGAATGTGGGGATGTGCCAGAAGCATCTGAAGCAGCCACTGAAACAACGACCGAGTTGTGAAATGACGAGCATCAGAACTGTATTCGTCAGCCTAAATCATTCGAAACCCGGCAGCCAAAATACTGGAAGAAGGAAATATGAGTATTATTTGCCAAATTGCCAGAGAACTGGTGTACAGCAAACGCTGATGGATCTAGACGAGATGTTACATACTATGGTAGACAAAAGCGAAGACTTAAAACAAATAGATCGATCTCCTAACGCCACACAACCAGTCTTTAACACCTCCTGATTATTTGTTACGTATCCATCATTAATTTCTTGATAAAACAATTCAATGTTTGCGTGTTCTTTTCGTTTGCATGAAATATGAATCTCCGTGGGGAGTTTATTTAAGAGGTATACGATAGCAGTGATATCATCCGTAACTCTGTAACAAAGTTTTATATATATATATATATATATATATATATATATATATATATATATATATACACACACACACACACGCAGGGACAGAGGCAGAGAGGGAGGATCTCAAATGGGCAACGATTTAATATTGAATTTATGAAAAGAGTTGAATAATATCCAGCTTTTGCGAGCCTTGGCGAGGAACAGCTGGACATTATTTAACGAGTTTCATAAATTTAGTATTAAATCATTACCCATCTGAGATTTTTATCACAGTTTTATTTCAGTAGAAATTATCTTGATAGAAAGAAGAACGAATAATATCGTTCATTCTGACAGACGCTGTACCTTTCATTTGTAGTGCGTAAAAAAAAAAAATAGTCCCAAATAAAGTTGAAATAGTAAAAGTATATTATACATTTTTTTGTAACAAAGAATAAGCGTCCATCCAAATAAACAGAACATTTTACAAAAGACAAAACATTTGTCAATACAAAATGTCCAATGCGTGTGATGTAACATTGATACGGTGCACAGTACCTGTTTGAGTTGGCCTACACAACACAGTGCCAAGTGTTTAGGTTGAAATTTCAGATCAGCTAAACATTACATTGTTGCGATATATTTTGTGTAAAGAAGAATAGTGTATGCAGAAGTATACATATTTACTGTAATGTATTTTAGACCTTATATTTGCAGTATTTGTTTTGGAACATTAGATTGTACAGGAGACGTAAACAAATCTCTTTTTGAGTCTGACTTGCGGCACATATTTACCGCGTAAATATGCTGTAGTTGGATGAAGTTCTGTCAGCTGGGGAGACAGGTTTATGTCTACATTCTTCTGTGAACAATTGAGTTTACTTCAGTAAGTTCACATTTAAGCCAAGGTGAATTCCATGCTACAGATATACTGCCCATCCATCCCCACCCTCACCCTCGTTATCATCTAAGCAATACCGGTAGTTTTACTTATTCTTCTTGTCTTGGGGGTTTCGCCAGTTTTCATGCTTTATGTTATACGTGACATAACACACACAAGTGGGGCTAAATTGGCAATAATGAAAAAGACGATACCATTTTTTTCCCAATTCCCTTTCGCGAGTCGAATCAAAAAATGGCGGCCGAAAATGTTCAATGAAAACAAAAAATTCCAGAAGGCGGGGTTAAAAACGTTTTCCCTCGATCACAGCCAATGAGGAAAAGGAATATTGCGCAATAATTTCATGGGCTTATTTGGACCAATCAGAATCACAAAAGTTGATATAATTCACATGTATAATATCAAAAATATGAAACTGCACACACTGTAGGCAAGTGTTCCGACTATATATATATATATATATACATATGTAACAAGATAACCGAGCTGGGATTTCGGACTTAAAAACAGAACACTGTTGATGGTAAAACAAATATAATGTT
>JAECUM010043925.1:0-23153 GCA_016617855.1 Megalonaias nervosa
AAAATTTTCATAATCACACAAATTCATGCCGTTTGTACATGTATGCACAGGTTGCTAGTGCATCCTCTTATGCTGTTGTCGCTTTATTTTATATGCAGGTATAATGTGTGCCATAGAAAACTTAAAGTAAATTACTGCTTAAGTTCTGCTGCCAGATACACAGAGGGAAGTCTTCTATACATAGTTTTTAGTCATAGCATCCACCTCATAGCTATCCCAATTAGGATGTTCTGCAAGCATTATGGGCCTCCCCTTTAGCAAGTGTTCTCCATCTACCACTCAGATTGTATAGGATTCTTTGTTATGCCTACATTCGCCTAGCGATGATGACCTATGCTCACAAGCACCGTCGCCTTTGCTATATTTCTCTTTCACTGTGACAAGAAAACTGCTATCTAGGTGACGATTGAAGATTTTTGATTATTCTCTTTGAGTTTTGTCCCCTCCTCCTCCTCCATCAGCAGCCTTGTACAACGTTCTGGCATCAGTTTACTTACTAGTCAAAAAGGATAAGCCGGTGATCAAACTGCTACCACAGTCTGCTAGAACTGTTGACATTTTGGCTGCTTACACAGACAACTGTAGGACTTTAGCATGAAGAGACTTATCGTATCGCAGCGACACCTTCCGTTAATTTTAGTACGAAGCTCTATAAGACTAAACACTCCCATTTTTTTCACAGACACCACCGCAATAGAGAGAGACCATGCAGCCTTGGGACTGTCAAATTCCTAATCAGTATACCTGAACTGGAAGTCGTTTAATGATACCCAACACTTGGTGATGAATATCATCACAGTGAGTTCTATGTTGGACTTCTTGGCAACATTTCAACACGCAGAAAACAGTTTAAAAATCTCACACCTCGAATCCCATAAGATATGCATGGGTGTCTGTTTCTTGGATGGCATACATCCTAAACAAAGCTTCTTGGCACACCATGACCAAATCAGTAACAGCAGTGGAAAACTTTCTATTAGCAAAAAGCGATAGTGTACTCGCCACTTCCACCTTTTTGAAATACCACCACAAGCTGAGATCGCAGCCATTCTCTTCCAACCTCTTCTTCCATGGCCAGGTCGGAGAAATGTGTAAACAAGCACAAAGAGAAAATGTCTCTCCCACGTAGCATCGGGCAACGAGGAGGGTTTTCATGCAGCCCTTGTTAGATGTCCTCGTAATGCAGACGTCTCCTATTCTTCGCTGTTAAATGGGAAATTATTTGCTAGAATGATCAATGGACCCGGCAGGTAGATTCTGAGTGCCTCAGTAACACATACAATGCACCTGTTCAATTATCCAGGTGCCTTCAGCTACAGTCTTCAACAAAGACCTGCCCAAGACGGACATTCTGCAGTGAGAAATTGACAACCTTCTCCAGAAAAGAGCGGAAGTGATCGTTCGCAAAGGAAAATAACCCTGTTCTTATTATAGCATCTTCCTAGTCCAAAATGCCAATGGCACTGTTCGACAAGTCATACATCTAAGCATCTTCAATCATCTCATCATGCCTCATAGTTCAAAACAGAAACACCATGAAAGGTTTTAAATGTCGTTCAGAAGGCAAACTTCCCTATCAGAGTAGATCAATAAGATGCATTTCTACATGTCCCAATTTACAAAGCTTTCAGCGCATTCTCTTTCATACTCGACATAAATACCTGGGTCTTCATACGTCTACTGGACAGAGTGATGGCTCATTTCAGGATCATCTCCATAGTGGAGACATTCAACTACATGGATAAGTCATATTTTGCTGCAAGACATAATCTCCCTTGTTACTCTCCTTTTCAGCCCTGGATTCCTTGTCATCAATGAAAACTTAAGATATCATATCGACTCAGCATTTTATCCAAATGAGTAAGGGGTTTAAAATACATGTATACAGGACAGCCTCTTGGCCCAATAATTCCTTTTCATTCTTCTGAGTTCATTCAATGCGGCAGCGAACCTCATTGTTCATTGTGACTTTTATGAGACTATAACAAATGACTCTCTTGACACAATAGAGGCTGAGATTTCACCCCTGGGACCAACCGGTACTAATCTCTATGTATATATGGTTCCATCTCAGAATATGGGAGTACCTCAATTGGCACATGTCGCGTATTCTCTTTCACTGTACGGATGCAAACACAGATGAATTTAGTGCACATCCCCTTTGATCCTTCCAGTAGGCCAGAAGAGTATGCCCATTCAGGATCATGTTTTGCTTTCTAATTCTCGAGATGAAAGCCACATTTAAAACACTTCATTAAATGTAGAAGAATCTATAAGAGAAAGGTTTTCTCATTCGTTTCACAAACCTCATGGTAAATTGTTTTAGAATGCAATTGCAATTAAAATTCACCAGACCTTTACTTTGTTTTTTGGGACTTTGTAAGGTGGTGTCAGAAATGACAAATCCAAGTACAAGTCTACATATCTCAAGCTGACTATATGTATTAATGGAATTGATGTTCTAGAATAATTAACCAATACAAATAGAATGGTTACTTCATCCATCAGCTTTCACTTGTATACTGTATATGACTGCTGATATGAACCACTCGTATATCTATTTCTGACAACAAGGTGGAAAGCAAAAAATGCCCAACCTTGGTCTCACCAGTTGAAGGCCTTTGCATTCAACACAGTTTCCATAAATTGGAATGGTTTGGATGCATACACTTACCCCCCCCCCCCATCACATGTCTAATTCTAAAGGTTGATCTATTCTTAGCTCTCCAATAGAGAAAGAACGACTTATCAGTGAAACTTCATAAGGACACAATATGATGACCTCTTACCTATTGTCTTAAGGAATTATATACAAGTAAGTTATTTGAAGAAGAAATCAAGTTTTGTCTAGTTAAAAAATGTTTCTTCAATAATACTTATCTGTGTCATAATCTGGATGGACCTTCCTTGTCTCAATGCAATCACATCCTTCTAAGAGCACATGCATTCCACTCCAGTACTTATTTAAGTATTTATGTGTTTTGGCACCAATCTTGTATCAAGAGAAGATCACTCTGTTTAATTGTCAGCACATATATTTTCAGTTAACTTATATCTTTCTTTGCTGAAAAGGTTAGTTTGGGAGCTCTAGATTTATGATGTAATAGTAGCTCTCCTAAGATATTATGATCTGGTAAGTCATATTGAAGAAATAAATTTTACTAGAAAAGAAGAGATTTTTTTTTTTTAAAGAGTGTTGCAAATTTCTACTTTCTGATCTTGGAAAATATATTGTTTACCATGGACAAATATCATAAATTTAACGTTGCTGCAGTAATATGTGCAGGTCAGAATTTTAAATTGCCACATTTCCGAGTCACAACTATTTTGCTATAATTTCAGAACACGCAGGAATGACATTGGTACCAGGACAAATAGTTGGAATAATTGTTGGAATTCTTGGGGCAATTCTCATTCTAGGAGTGTGTTTATACGTCTACCAGCATGGCAAATATAGAGCCTTTCTTGTCTTCCTCGAAGGCCGTTATACACCAGCGTCCATTCTGAACAATGCAGACCATGATTCCCTGGCAGTAGAAATGGACTCTACCAGGGTAGGATATGATCAGTAACAGAAGTATCTTAAATGTGACAGAATAATCGGAACAAAGAACACTTCACTTAAATGCTGCAAGCAAGCATTAGTTTGTTGTATTGAACTACAAATTTTAATTTTGTTGGATTTTTAAAACTTTTTGCATGCTTCATAAATATATAAATATTTTATTTTCAGGCTGAATTTAGCCGTCAGATTTATACTGATGTTTGATTTTGTGGTACTTGTAAATAGTTTGTTTGAAACAAAATGCTCGCTAAAAGACTCCCCAATTGATTGGAGTTTTCGTTTTCCACATGTTTCTGTTCTCTTCATTCTATACACTCAGCCACTCTCAAGTGTCATAGATCGTCATCCAGTGTCTCACTCAAATATCCAAATCTAGCCACCAAGCTGAAGTTGTTGATACCATCCAATGCATAGATAGGTGCATTTCTGATGTGAATTCTTGGATGACATGTAACAAACTGCAGATGACTTTCTCATTCCATTACATTAACTCAAACAATAAGTATTGGCAATACCAACATTAAATTCACACAATCAGTACAAAACTTAGGTGTCACTCACGACAGTAAAGTCTCTTTACACCAACATGTCATGAACACGTGCAAGGATTCATAGTTGGAGCTAAGAGGCATCAGCTCCGTTTGAAATGTTCTCTAAGTTTATGCCACTAAAGCACCTTTGTTTGTCAATAGTACCTGAAAGACTAGTCTGATAGTTTGTCTCAGTATCTACTATAAAACATTCAAAAAGTTCAAAACACAGCTACATATAGCATCCTTATGAGTTAAAAAACGACCACTCTGTCCCCTGCTATGTACCTTTCACTGTTACCGATTCGTTCCAAAATTAAACAAAAAAATCTGTTCTCTATCACACATTTTGTTGACAGCATCATGTTCAAAATGCTTATCTGACCTCACCCAAGTGTACACCCCTTCTAAATACTTACGCTCCTATTCGTGCACTTGAAGTTTTGTTTCTACCGCAATCAAAACGAAGTCCTACAGAAAATGTTAATTTGCTTATCGAGGCACACTTAATAGAACGAACCTAATTCAACTCCAACAACTGATTTAAGAATTCAAAATGTTTCCTTACCTTAATTATTTAATGCATGTTTTTGTTTTTAATTTCACAATGGTTTTTGTAAACTTCTTTCTATATATGTCCTTATAGAGTAGCTAATACTGTGAAGCACTGAGAGCTTCTAGAGTCCTTTTATTATTATTTACAATTACAACAAATTTCTTAATCCCATGCCAATGAAGATACAGGGAAACTTTACAGAATCATCATTCCTTCTCTACCTTTAGTTGGTACCAAATATCAATAATTGTACTTAGGTGGTATAAAATGTTACTACCTTCATACATCATTTTTTGCTCTCCCGAGTTTCCACAATTAAAAGCATTCAATGTTTTGTTCACTTGTTTGCCCCTGGACCCCAAAATCAGTGTAACATGTCATTCGGTCTCGCCTATGTTTACAAATCCATTACTTTTTTATGTTACGTTGCCCAGTTTATTTCAGGTTTGATTTTGTCTCTGCTTCCAGGAGGAGTCATATAGGATGTTAAATGTATAGGGTTTGCATTGGAGAAGTTTAAGATTCTTTGAAACAATATGTGGAATAACTTTGTATTTACTTACCTTAAATCTCTATTACGGAATAAACGTTTTGTTCTTATCTTTGATGTATGTGAATGTGTGCATGTGTGTTTGGGTGCGTACATCTTCCCCATATCACATTTTGTATCGTATTAAATCTTGTATCTTTTTTACTTTCTGCTGCTATTCATTGTATTGTTGTTACCGTAGCCCCTTGTGGGTCCATTGTTGGAAATAAACTTCTGTTTTATCTTCTGCGTGTTCTTGTTTTAAATTTTCAGTTAGAAGCATAAACACCTATTTAATTCATACCAAGATCACTGTCAACAATATCACCATCGGAGATAGTTATTCTAATCACATCATTTAATGGGGTCTTTCAGTGTGGAGCTAATATGAAGAGGACTTTTCTTCTTTTCTCCATTATATTTCTTGCGTCTAACATGTACTGACCAGTAGCAGACAGTGTCATCTAAAAACCGTAGAGAGTTTAACAAGTTTGTACTAAAATGCTGACGAATCAGCAGACATCTGCAAGTTGCGGACAACTATTTCATCATTGTTTCCTGCTTTAATATGTTGTTTTCCTCTTGGCAATTTTTGAAGTACAATAGCATCTCTTGGATGTAATTTTCTTTAAAAGTGGGAAATAAGATCAAAAGTGACTTTATTTATACTAATAATTTACATAAATAAGAGTTTGGAATTTTCTTGTCAAAGTAGATACAAACAGGGTTTAGTATCATAATGCAAGATAAAACGAAACTCGACATTTAGTTGGCAAAATTATGGGATTTTGAGCTTCATTCATTCATTCGTTCAGAAAAGGCTAAACTGGATTGATTACTGAATGCGATAAAATGGTGAAACTTTAAACAGCAATATTAAAAGAATCAAAACCCGATCATACATCCTTTTCTTTTATATATAATGTCTTCTTGGAAATCAAAGGACTAATTTAATAGTATACAGTTACAGACATTTATTGAGGTGAATATATAATCTTTCCACATACTTTGTACACTTTGCGATATAGTGTTTGTAGTTCATAAGTCTCGTTATATCAACACGTTAACATATTGCATTCTGTAAATCTGATTGGTCACAATGAGCTGATGAAATTCTCATGCAGTATACTGAATGTTTATTGGTTGAAACCATGGGAAGAAGCTCTTTATTGTACTATTACTATCAAAAATATAGCCACAATATTTCCAGTTGGTCCCAAATGAGCATTGGAAAAACATGGGCAACTATCACAAAAACATACAGTAGTGGTCATGCAGCTGGTAATATTGCCAATTTACCTACATAGAATTCTCGAAATATCAAACTAACAGCAACCAACTTGACGTTCACATAATTATACCGGAAATAGTACCGATAAAATTCATCATGCTGTCCTACATGAACATACTGAGTCTCTGAGAGACATCAAAATATCTATTGTAATGCGTACAGTCACCTTTACATTGCTGCTAATATGCGGAATGGCTGTTGCACCCCATCCCTAGGATAAGCATGGTTTATGTCAACATATAGGAGTAAATAATTTCACCTCTCTTATGAAGAGAATGTCGATAAATGCTGTCTCGCAGTTGACAAAAGGTTACTAACCACAACATGCTTCCAAATCACATAATGCACATCAAATAAAAATACAAAATAAAACAGATAATCAAGAATAAAACTAGAACCGTATGAATACAAGGCACCAGCATACTGCATATCTCCTCCATTCTCAGAAACAACTTCTAGTACAATTTCCGTTTCTAGCAATTATCCCTACAAAAAATTAATCTGCATCCGGAATGCAATTTCTTCTGCCATATCCAATACTGCCTCTATAATGAATGCCCATGGTGGACTTGACACACAGTGCAGCAGAGACATAGTAAGGAGTCTAATCAAAGACCATGTATATGGCACCTCAACTCCTCCAGCTGTTCTGACCGTTTGAGCCGTGTGACATCACACAGGAATTTGCATCAGAGATCCAGTTTTGAAACATGAAGTGTTCTAATACATGGAACGACAGTTGCCCTTTGAATCGTAATTTGTAAACAAAAAATATAAATGTTCTTGGTTCTAAAATTATGCAATGTTGCTTCAATTTGCATCAGGGACTACTTTTCTCGCTCTAGAATTGGATGGGGCGGCGTCGGAGCTAGAATGAATGAAATACTGAAAATCCTTTGTTCTTCTCAAAATATTGGTGACACACAGAACCTTAAAATGATAAGGCTTTAATACTGAATTTATTAAACTCGTTCAATACTTTCCATTTTGTGCTTGCCAAGGTATGCAAAAGCAAGAAATTATTCAATTCATTTAATTTTTTTTAAAGCGTTATCCATTCAGGATTCTGTATTTATAAATCAGCAATCTTGACTGACACTAAGTGGAGGTCAATTTGATAGGTTTAATGGTTTACGAGACTTCCCAGTCATGACAACAAAGGTATATAAATGTTTTATTACACGATGTAGAGGAGAAAAAGCAAATGCATTTGCTTTGAACGCCATTTGAACTGCATGACACTAATAACTTTTATTTTATGAGATAACGTAAAATTCAACTGCATTATGGCCATAGGACATGATTATGCATGCCCTATGAATTAGTATTACACATTTCCTTTTAGAATGTTTTCTCTGTGGATAGCAGATTCTCACATGATAACGAATATTTGCTCATGTCACAAGTCATTCTTTATATCGCATCGTCATGATGCCACTAACTTTCATGTGATGTCGTAATGTTATGTTCTAGTGCCATGCATTGAAATGGGCTTTTCAAATATCTTTACCTTCTCATGTGTTAGGGCTTTGGTTCATCTTCGCAACATTAGTAGTATAAGCAGGAAAGTAATAAGAATGTATGAACACCTGTGTAAATTTAAAATCTTATCTTTTTGTGTGGGCTTCTGTCACCGACGCACAACAAATGCAAAAAAAAAAGATGATTCACTGATTAATTCAATTACCGCGATTCCATTACTTACTCTATTTATGCCTCCAGACTACCATGTTATTGATTCTTTACTACTATTATAATTACAGTGTTCGTAGGTGGTTTTAGGATATGCCTACTGCGCTATGTTTTATTTAACAAAGGACCATCGACTCATGAAAACACTTCTTAAAAAAATTAAAACTACCATCGACTTGCGAAAATATTCATCTCTAAAAGGCGCAAAATAATATTCCCTCAACTTGCGAAAATACTCATTTTATAAATGAAATATTCTGTACTCCTCAAAACACTGCGCTATTTAACTTTTACTATTGAAAAATGCGACTATGTTATGGTAACGCAAAATCATGTCACGAAAGTAATTTTGAATTCATTTAGAATAGACAAGAAATTGCAATACAAAAGTATGGTCACAAAAGATACATTACAGTGTTTTTTACGCATTCTAGGCAACAAACCATATGATTATAGTTCAAATCTACATTTTACAGAACTTTTAAAAAGAATAAGCCAAAACAATTTATTGAAAAGGACTACATATCATGTTGAAATTGACAGTGACAATAAGATCATGCATGGACATTAGCGTTGATATTTGCATTCATCTGCACTCGTGTTGATCCATACATTGATAATAATAATAATAATAATGAGGACTTTGTATAGCGCCTAATCTTTAGAAGCTCTAAGCGCTTTACAACATTTGACAACACTTAAAAAACATATATAATGATATGATTACAAAAATAAAAACAAACACCACGAAATTAGAAACAGAAAACATGCTGTAAATATTTAAGGTAAGGATACATTATAAGGATACATTATTAGGTCTTTAAGTCTGTTCTTGCAGTTAAAATTATTAATATCTGATACCTCCTCAGTATGTTAAGTGAACTTGTTTATTGGCTATTTTGATGAAATTACTCGGAATATAAATCGCGTGCTGCCGATACAAAACAGTTGTGGAATGTTTTCTGCAAAGTTGCATAGCAGTAACCCGGTATGGGTATGAGCTGACAATACATTAAATTACGAGGTAATTCAGAGACATTCGGGCTGTTTTGATGCAAGAAAACAAGACAAAAACCCTCCCAATTTTTATGTAATGAAAGTGCGATATATTGTCCAAGTATGGTGCAAATTAGGCTGCATGTTTGTTGGTTGTGGTTAGTATTGAGATCAAATGTGTGCCAAAGGTATGAGTTGTTATTGCTTAAAAAATTAAGCGATTGAATGGCATACTGGTTGATTTGGTCTCTGTCAATCTCCGTTCATACATATTTCAAGATGTAATAGTAGTGAAATATATATTTAAATTTTGCCAGTTAACTATATCAAGGATCAAGATTTCTATACATGTTCAACTTATTATCAAGCTATAAAACATCAAAGGTTCCTCTAATACGCTGACTGAATCTAAACAAATTTAAACGAATGAATAAGGAAACTTTGAACAGGATCATAATAAATACCGAGTCACCAAACCTAGGTCTCTCAGTCCTTCGTTCCAATGTCAATCTCTTGACCCTATTTTCACGAGGTCTTCAGTTTTTATCTAATGTTATTCTATTACATTCCGTTTTGTTTTCACTTTGGCTACATTAGGATCAAATAATGAACATATAGCTGCTTCTGTTAAACTGTAGGCCGTTAGCTATGGCTTTCCCAATCACAATTGCTGCTGTAGCCATTTAATGTCCTCAACAACACATAAACAGTCTATGGTTTACATACAACATTCTTGTAGAAATGCTCAGCTATGTGTAAGTTGCAAATTATGATACAGCTGCCAATTGTTATGTTAGTTTGATCTAAAATATTAAAATATGATATTTTGTGGATTTGTTTTTCAAATAAAACAAGTAAAATATTTTTACTTTCTTACCAGGATGTCTGTAGTTCTTAAACTCTGTACGAAGTGATTCATGTTGTGATTGGTTGCGCAAATTTTATTTTTGCGAATCTCGTGTGCAACACTGTATTCAGCAATACATGATAGACCATGGATAAGAGCATAAGTTTTAGGCAATACTGGAGATGATTTTGAGGCCCTACGTTCCAGGAGCCCTTTTTTTCATTAATAACTAGTTTCTATCTATACCTTTACCACTCTGTAAAGACCCGTTGTTTTCTCTCAAAGACTGATTTCAGTGCCATCAGGATATTCTTTACTCGGAACAATGAGGAAAAGGCAAAGCAATATACATCTGTGCATATATTTCGCTTCTTCTCAAAGTCCTTTTATTTCACATAATTCCTTTCAGTAGTGCATCCATTCTTCTCCCATTTCCATGTTCAATTCACTGTTTAGTGTCTCTGTGTTTGTTTATTTCAGTGCTAACTCTATCAATGCCATCACTTAACCTGAGAGTCTTCTTGTTTGTTTTGGTTTTTAAAACGAATTTCTACTTTATGTAAGAGTTTGCAAATCTGTGCAGTCATTTCTCAGACGGTTTATTTTTTTGTCTATATAGTACATTCTACCTTGTACGACACCGATATTACTGATTACATCTCTATAAAAATACTAGCTTGTATCAGTTTTTTTCTGTTTAGTCTGAGAGTGTAATATGTTGTAAAATTCGTGGAATGTAACATCTTTTATCGTCTTAATATTATCATTATGTTTCTTAATCACCCTCTATTTATTTGACTAGAAGATTTGGCAAGTAGATCAACACGTTTCAAAAGATGTCAAACATTTTAAATGCAAAACGTATCAATAATGAGGCATTATCAGTGATTAAAATGTAGATGAACAACAATATCAGTCAATGGTAAAGTTTCTGATAACAGAAGACAATACATCATGCAACACATATGGAAACACTGTTCTAATATCAAAGTCAAACATTAAATGAGCGACCCTGACTGACTCTCTCCCCACCTATTCATCTCCCCTCCAAAAAAAACAATACAAGATTAATCTGTAGCTAAAAGGTGAAAAGGAAAGGATCTGAAACAAGTGAAAATAGCAGCACTAATATATTCCGAATTTGTTAACATTGCATATGAATTTGATATGGTTTACACATTATAAGAAATGGCACAGAATAAATCCCTAATCGTCACTAAAAGAAAATATCAGACTGAATCATCATTTAGTATTAGAAAACCATTACTAGTTCCAATGAATATCGAGATTCCAACGATAGACACAAATGAGATGCGTGATAACTTAATATTAAAATCAGAACATATTTGTTGATTGGTAAAAAACAAAAACGACGCTTTGCATCAACAGTTGGAAAGGGTTGCTTTCCTAAAACCACGGATGCTTGGACATTGAACAGAGTTGGGTAGTAATTATAGAGAAAATACTGGACGAATCAGTTCAAAGTGAGGAAAAAATTGGAAGAATGGCTGACAGATCTGTTCAAAGAATTGCAATTACTTAAGCTAATACAATTACTGTATCAATAGTTTCTTTGTCGATATAAAATTTTATTAAGATGTGCTGTTGTATCTTTTTCCCTACAAAAATGGTACTAACAGCTGCCTCGCTTGGCTCTCAGCATTTAGATGTTAGTGTTAGGACCGGTCGGCCTGGTGTCAGGATAATGTGACTGGGTGGGACATCATGCTACATGTCTGCGGCATGATGCCCCAGTGCTAGACATCACTATAAACTGCCACACTGCAGACATCGTAGCGATGACTGAAATATTGTTAAGGCTACGTTAAAAATCCAAATTACACACACGCGCGAGCGCACACACACCTCTTTCCCTATCTACTCCTGCTTCCCCAATTCCTCCTACTCCACGTTGTTCTCCAATTCAGTTCATTATCGGGGCCCCGAGTGGCCGAGTGGTCTAAAGCGCTTACCGTTACTGATCACTGGCATCTCATCTATGACTGCGTGGGTTCGAGTCTCGGATTCGGCCAATGTGGTTATGCGAAAAAGCTTGTCAGTAGCTTCTCGTGGGTCGGTGGTTCTTTCCGGGGTTTTCCCCGGTTCCTCCTCCACCATTTATACTGACCGCCATGTATAGCCTATCTTGTGCTGAAAAATAGCGCTAAACCCTACAACAACAACAACAACAACAATTCATTCTCCTTCAATTCCTCCACATACCTCTGCCCTACCTCCACTTCCACTACGCTTGCTACATGTGAATAAGTTTTTGGCACAATTAAAAAGGTTTGCAAAATTTATCCGACTATTTGTGTTAGCCAGAACAAACAGCAGTAGTTTTATATCGTATTAATGGTAGAATTATAAACTAGTTGCCCCGGATTGCTGAACAACTTTTTTTCTGTTTTCGCTCAAAACGTGTGTTTACTTGTCTTGGCATTAGAAAGTTTGTTACTCACATTTATGGCTACATTTCTAAACTTAGCATCGGCTAGAGTTATGAGTTCGTCGTCGCTAACGGCGATGTCCCCCAACGTTCACCGGGTAATTCGAAAGCAAATGTTAGCTATTTCAAAAGGTAAACCACACCAGATCCCCAAAAATAAATGATTGTTTATCTATTTGGACTTTGGCGTCACATACAATTCGCGACCTTGTTTCACAATTTCGAGATAGCCATGAGTTATCGTTCAAGAGGCAACGTGAACAGATGATGCAATTTGAACGTCTGGGAATCTGACAGAACTAGACGACCTACAAGTATGACTATCGTGATCATTATCCTTCTTCTCTATGTAATGTTACCCATGCTGTCTTCATTTTGTCCGCTACAGCGTGTTGTCTTACTATCACAGAGCGTTTATCAGCCCTTAGAACGCCTCTCTTTGTTCCGTTTGTATGGATAGCAGGGCTTGACCCCAGTTTAACCAGGCAATGGATTTCAGTAAATCATTGTATCCAACGATATTGCCCATATTCAATACCAAGTCACCCAGTAACAAGTAAATACCGTCATCATTAATGATAAAGTTATGTTTCAGATTTGAATCTAGTATGTCGTCATCCACAATGCCATTTCGATCATACAGAGAGAAGAATATCTATCCTATTGATTCCTCTTTGTCTACCATAAAATTCATTTCAACAGCTGGTAATGTTCTCCAATACTCACCAGTACCTGGTTCATATCTGCTTTGGTAAGCAGCTAACACAACAACATAATTATACTCCCAAAACACCTTGGTGCTTAGTTTTAGGTTCATCTTTATCAATAAAGTGTTGGGGTTTTCTTCCCATTGAAAGAAGTCTAGTCATGCCGTGGTAGAATTATAAAATTGCTGTAGTTCAAAAAACTGTTTCAGTTCAATTTTGTTCGTTTACATGAATGCATATTCATTAGGTGATGGTATTTTATATTCCAACAGCAGATTTTTGTATAGGGAAATAAACGTTAAATTTGTATCAAGATTTAGCTAATTATGAAATATTATATGTACTGCTCTGGCAGATATCTACTATCCTCACCTATGCGACATAGAAATCTAGCTGTTCAGCTAACCTTATACTTTCTTACCTCAGTCTAATTATCTCATTTAGGTCGCCTCAGTCGTGGTGTCCACACACAATGAACTACTTTTAAAAAGAAGAAACCCTTGTCGTCTTCTGTTGTGCTTGACGGAGTTTTTATCAAATCCAACAACAACAGGCATATAGCAAAAAGGAAATTCACTCATAAAGCAATATAAGGTCTCTCCAACTTTGATAACACACCATACAAAACATTTTGAGACACACACACACGCACAAGTCAAGCTATTTGATAGAGCTCCAGACAAACATGCATCACATATTAATGTCTACACAAATCCAAACTCTCTCAAGAGCTACTGCAAAGATGGCAAAACCCAGAAATGTGTTATGTCAAGCTGGATTCTTCTAACTTTATCAACCACACACAATCAGCCCCAGTTGAATCAAACATTATAATGCGGTTGCAAATGAAACCTCCTGCACTTACGAACCGGCGTTGTTCATTCATAAGTCCACATGCTATTTCACAAGAAGATTTCCATGTAGCATGTCATTGCACTCGGCATAGCCTCTTGGGGAGACAAATTATATAACCCCTTTACTGGGATTTCCTTATCTTAGTCCAAACCCCAACATTGATTCTAATAGTCTTCATTACTTAATTCGAATCATTTAGACTTGAACAGAACATTTCGACGGTTGTATGTTTCGCTTAACATTCAAAGGTATCCATATATTCACATAGGCAAATGGGTTTCCTGAAATATTTATGTGACATATTTGGAAGCTGTTTCATTTGTTCTGTACACTTTTCATTCCTCATATATGCAGCTAACTGCTCTATGATTGCCCCATTATTATACAACTATTTACAAACCTAATGATCATTTTCACTGTTATTTATTTCTTCTTTTTTCGTGCTTAATGACATGTATTTCCTCGTCGTTATTCTTTCTGAGCCCTACCTCTTCGTCTTAATCATTTGTAACCAAAGACTTGATTGAACAGATGAATGTCATAACCGGAGAAGTTGTCAATATGAAAATGTATGCATTTTGGATATTTGTAATTTAAACCGTACCGTTCCATGATGCGCTCTGCAACTCTCTGCTGGCCCTGGTGACACATGCATCCATGAAAACTGACCGAGTGACTGTCATTGTGGTTTAGTGAATAAACTGGGGATGGGGGTATGTTTACTAAGAGCACGATGCATGAGACAAGCCTGCGAATAAAAGGAGAATCGATTAGCCTTTTACCGAAACTTTAAGCTCTACACCAGTTTTGGGATGCGTGTCACCAATGTCCACCGGGTACTGGAGTTCGAATAAAGCGCTTAGATGGGGCTGTGTAATCCAAATCAGCACTGATCGTAGACTCGAGGCAAAAACTGACTTAAAAAAGGATTTATTTCTTCAAGCTGATAACCAACTCAATCTTTGGAAAGACAAGGTTATGGAAAAGCCGAGAAAGCGAATCCCGGTGGATTTCAATGACGTTTGAAGGCGAGGAAAACAAGTTATATATTCGTCTGATTGCAGACCCAGCCTATAATCTTCAGCTGCAGCCTTGTTCCTCTACATTCAACAAATGTCAGCCTTAGGCACAGCCACCTGCTCTATACGGGTTTGTTGATCCTGGAACTGAGTAATCTCGTAATGTATGACTTTTATTACAACCATGTCAAAGCCAAGTATTGCGAAAGGGCAAGCCATTTGTACAAGGACACCGATAGCTTCTTCTGAGAATAAAAACTGAAAAGCTATTCAGGGACATTTGAGAGGCATCATCCCAGTAAAAAAGCAGCCACTATCCAGACGGCCATCCTGTGTCCAGCAGCGTCAAAAAAGAAAGGTTGTCGGATGTTTAAGAATGAATACAATGGGACGTCGATCGCGGAGTATTTCTAACTCCCCAAGAAAATGTACATCATTAAAAATGCGAGTTCAAATAAGATCCGTGCGCATGGAAGGTTAAGATTGAACCAGGAAATGATCGAAAAGCAAACCAATTAGTTCATTGAAGAGTAATTAAAGAAAATACTAAAGGATATACGAAATGCCAAGTGAATTTAAAGGATATTGCGAAACAAGAAATGAGGCATTGTACATAGATGTTATTATCAATCGGAAGATCTTTCATCGACAGACATAGTAACAACCACGAAATGGAGGTAGGTATCGCATAAAGAAGACGAACCTGAGCCCGCTAGATACTAAAACGGGAATCCACACGAGGGTAGATTGCTCAGGCCAAGGCCGAATCGCCGGAACAGCAAGATGATCAAGACATAGCCATGGGCTACCTCAAATGAGTGCTTTCGTCATAATAAGATTGCCCTAAGGCAATAGATGAATATCTTTCAGGAACAATCTGCAGTTAGTCACGAAAGCAGTTTTAACATGGAGAATCATTCCCATAAAGATAGTATATAGATTGATGGCCTATAGTATCAAACGTATCGGCCGGGGTGCACACCCCGAGAGAATTCTTCTCGTCGGATGCATGAAGTTTCCCACATTCCACACTCCAGGAGCATATTGATATCATCGAATATAAAGGCAGGTGTTTGTCTTTCAGGCCAAACGGCCGAAGACTATCAACAGGTTATTTTGCCTTTAGCTGTGTTACCTCGCCATTTAGGGTCGTCATAACAGCAGGCAGTTTCCTCATCCACTCAGTGCTACGTTTTGCGTTCTCGCTTTCCGCGGTTCCGATCGTGCCGACAAACAACACCTCCTTATGTCAAATAGCAGATCGACTAGAGCATGATACCCTGCAAACGGCGAGATAGCGCCCATAAATTTTTCCAGTCGGGCTCAAACAGCAACAGTTCGCTTTACTTTAGCTTGTAATGCAACTCCATCATTGCTCATCACCTTTTAGCCCGCAGACAGTCCTGTGTACTCTTTTGCCTATCCGGAAGCCACCAGCTAGGACAGGCGAACACACTGATGTGCTGAAACTTTTTTCGTTCTATTGTACAATGCTAGCCCTCGTTGTGCCATTTGGTCTTTGCAACCAGCCCATGAAATAGTTCCTCAATATCAAAGTCACTCACAGCTACTGTCATGGTTTGGAAAATATTCGATACGGTTCACGAATCTACTGCCTCTACCTAGTACGTAGCCAAACACCAAGAGTATTATGATGCGGCTGGCGATGCACACAATATAATGTCACCGCATCACACAACATCACGCTCTCTCGAGAATGGCGCACAAGAGCAAACAAAGTAGTAGGACACTGGTGGATCTGTGTGCTGAAGGAATTTGCCAAATATTTCCTTTCTGAAAAAGTCAAAAAGGTTCCGCACAAGGAAAGGCCCCGATGATATCATTTTCTCTGGCGTTGTCGATAAATGTATCTTTAGCTCTTTCGTTAAAAAGCTGTCTATGAGATCTGCTTGCGGATATCAAGAGCAATAACGTTGTAATTTTGTAGTATTACTCACACGCTGATGGCGGCTGACAGGCGAGCTTGGTGATGGACATTTACTTACGCCGGACACCTGAAAGAAAGATACCATCGTCGTGCAGAAGTAGTGAAAGTTTCCTAGAGCTTTCCGCAAGAGCGCAAAGCAGGATCCAGATCATAACCCTCAAGGTTAATCAAAACTTGTCCCGCGCAAGTTCTACCGCGATCTCACAGCCTATAGTACCTCGTCTTGAGGTGTATAGTAGGGCAAATGACAACGATAAAATCGAAGTGGCCCTAAATGCAGATTCGGGAAATTCACTGGCAATTGTGTCTATGTCTCAGCCGCGGGGGCCGACGATCATGATGCTACGTGACTGTTATCAATAAAATCGTAAAGACACCCAGCGACAGAGTGCGGGACGATTGACATAATCTGGTCATTCTGTATGCTCATTTGCGTTGCCATGATGACATATAAGTGCGAGTTCAACGCGCCTGCAGACTGAGTCGTTTCCCGAATTTCAGCAGTACGCTTTCGATGCCGTATCGATGTGCCTTCCTGACGCGTAGTGCGTGTGGTCTTCCATTGACCTCATATATGCAACACGGTTAAATCGATTTTGGTAGAAGTCACTAATCTCGATATCCAGCTGTCTGCGAACTTGATAGACTCCATAGTCATTATTTTGCTCCTTTTCTCACTGCTGGTCTCACGCATATATCTGGTATGGGTTGATCGTCACAGACATCTGGTTGATAAGTAGATTGTAGAAATACTCAGTATCGAGTGCGAAATCAGCGCTTTGGGCCCCATTCTTGACGAGCATGCCTATCGCCTTCATGCTTTTCGATGGTGTGTTTAAGTTCATGTTCCACGTATCGACTCTCTAGTGTGTAAGATAACCACTTTTCCTAAACTGCTGACGTATGTCCGCTTATCTCCAGAGAGACACCATTAAGGGTGTAGTTCACATCATGTATATTTGGTTTGTATTGTGTGATTGAACTTTGTTCATAACTGAGGTTAGGAATTTGGTTCTACCTGACAAATGCCCTTTTTTGTAAACAACATATTACATAGCTAATTGTTGCCTAGGATTGTCCATTATATTAAAAGATATTTATCAGTTGAAAGTAAACATATTTACTTGGGTTAGAATTCAAGACAAAAATTGTCTACAGGCTCATCCCCATGTAGCTTGCTAAATTTTAAGTAAACAGACTTGACCTTGTTTACGAATCTGATGGAAACTTCTATTAAGATGACAGAGTATTTTCATAAACTGGTTATTGCGACATAGGTCAGGTGGAGAATTATATAATGTTCTTTACATCGGAAGTACTTGTTCCATACAAAAACATCAGTCTTAGTGGAATCAGTTTATGTTGTGTGCAATAATAATATGAGCGGGTTTATTAATTTAAAGTATTCATTGGAATTACAAGGTGCTCATTAAATTTAGAATCAGATAATTATTTTGGGATTATTGCGAATTCATTCAATGACATTTTGGATTATATCATTCTGTACATCAAGGCAGTTGGTACATTTATAAAATTCGCGACAATTCAGCGCATTAAAGATTGAAGTTTATTCGGAACAACACTGAAATTCATCTACAAAACTCTATATATATGGAATTGTCATGGAACTTTTAGGACTTACTTGTGATTGAATTCACAATACTGTAAGTTTCTTTTAAATTTTCAATTTCTATTTTAGGGAAATTTATTAAATTCTACAAAGCTTGTTGGTTTTTTGCCCTTTTCTATTGCTTAGTTTAAGACCATCAAGTCGTAACACTCGCACCTTGTTGGCTATCTGGATCATCGTGTTGTAATTGATAATGAGTCATCTCAAATGTGAAGTGATCAGAAAGACTAGACTGGAATATGTCATGTGGTCGTTTAGCAGCTCGACAGCGAGCGTAAATAGACGTTGCTCCCAAACGAGGCAGAGATAATTTCATCTGGGTAGATGGTGTCAACCGCATTGCAATCGCTTTGACAGACCGCGTTCGTCTCGGCTATTTTAGTCAGACAGATACATCGGCATCATAAATGCTGGCTAATTCTTTTCCTTCCAATGTGATACTGATTTTTTAACAATGTCGCGGCCAAACGTTTTCAAGATTGTGTAGTTGGTGTCAACCGGTGTCCTGTTGACAGTGTTTTCACAATCTCCGGCAGCAGAGAAGAGCGATTGTGAATATAAGCCTAGAGGTGCCGGTCAAAATAACATCGTTACTTCTAACTTTGAAACTACTGGCGGGGTTGGGGGTACTATGTGCTATTGACTGACCCTGATTTCCCGATGAAATAGCAGATACTTCGTTTACCGACGCTTCCAATCTTGAACAATATCTCAAGAGCTGGAAAGCCATCTACAATCCATCAGTGGAGACGAGTTATCCGCTTATGTAAATGAAATCCACGACGCAAGGGCTGATGATTCTTCTGTAAGCTAAACGGTCTAACAACAAAGCCTGTCCATGCCGACCACACCGTTCAAGACGGCAAATTAAAGTACTGTACTCTATTTCCTCCGTAAATAAGTCCCATTGCCTGGCCACATATAAAATTCTGGCGACAGAATGGCCTCACCCAGTGATCAGTAGCATGATATCACAAAAACTGCAAAAGGCGAGAGATAAGATTGCAGCCAAACTGATTGTCTGACCAGTATTGAGCTACTCGCCGCCCGAGTCAACGGAAACGAGTGTCAAGGAAATTGCAACAAAGAAATTTGATTGTGAACAGCTCATCACTACAGCCTCAATCATCAGCACCATTGTGCACAGCCCCCGACGCCAGAGCTAGACTCAGACAGTGTTAAAGAATTAGTTGAAAACAGCTTGAATGGCTGCCGGGGACGCTGACAACAGCCTCACTGACTCTGCCAGGAAATATCAGGTCAATCATTAGGTTCTTACTGTAGACCGCTTTCAGTGTCATCGACTTGCTAACCAGAAACCTTGTGGTGCCTTTCATCAAGATAGCGTTTACATTCTCCGACGCTTTCCGCTCTCACATGAGAATAGAACACTAATGGCCCAGCATCTCTTAGCTAAAGCTTGTGGGCCCCGTTGTGTACGCAGCTTATCTTGCACTGCATGACACATCTTCTTTCGTCAGACAGCGGCGACTCTCCGTGGCCTCCAATCGTTGGTCAGTTCACACCTTGCCTGATCTACGCTGCGCTAGGAATTGACGCCCTGTTAGCTTTGAAAAGAGCCGCCGCCTATGCCGCTGTTATAAATAGTGTTTGTGCCAGTGCTAACTGATTCTTGTTCTGAGGCTTCGCGTCTGGTGCTTCCGTGTTCGCTTGCTCAGACACGGTATATCGTTCAAGTGTTTGTACATGCGCTAGCTGGCCATTGACCAGTGCGACTCACTCTGCTATCTATGTTTTCAGCCGCGCCGGATGCGGGAGGACGCCGACATATATGGCCATTTGCAGAAAGCAGTGACATTCATCCGGCATGGCTCGTTCGAGTTATACCTTGGTTATGCACAACCCACGTTGAGTTCAGTTGGTGGTTATACTCGTTATAATTGGTGTACCAGTCTCACCAAAGGCAGAAGTTTTGTTTTTCTTTTACCTTCCAAAAAATACTAGCTTCCCCCCCCCCCCAACTTTTCTCTAGGTGGCAATAAAAAATCCTTCTGCGATATTCTCTCGTTATATCTCGGATATAAACGTATATGGGTCAAAGACGCTCGTTTTAGGAACGCATAAACCCAAGCGATACTGCTCACGACTAGTGTCGCAATTTTTTTTTTTTTTTTGTGTGTGTGCTTGCCTGTGCGAGCGCATATGTGTGTTTTGGTGTTCTTCATCTTCTTTTGATGCCTGAAAGCAGGAAATATTCGACATACTGTTTTTCCGACTGTAGACTCCCCAAGGTACAACGTTCAGTTTCAAATATGGGACCTGGTACTTAGGCGGGGAGGCCTTTCCAGATACAAGAGCCAGTAGTTCTTTGATTCACGAGAAGTTTATTAAAGATGACCTCGTATTCTTTTATATTAATTCAGTTGTCGAACGCGTCCAACCGTGTTTCACCCGGAATGGTGCACCTTTTCTGATTTAAAGTATTTCTCACCGGGTGGTAATCATGGAAAAGGAAGAAGCTTTGCGCCAGTGCTGGTAACCGTTGTGTTCTAGTCGATACGGCTGGCAACAAATGGTTGCGGACGCTGATACCACAATTGCTGGTTTCGCATCATATGGCAAAGTTTACTTTACTTTACGAACACGTCGGAAAATATATGGTTCCTGAATGAGACGAAATTCTACATCTATATAGTTAAAGACTTCAACGACGACATATTTCGCCTCGCAATAAAAGTGAAGCACTGTGGTAATGTCATCGGTTCTCACATGTGCTGACAATGTCAATGTATGCTGTACTGACCAATCCTCTAAATGAGCCCGCAGCTCTAGAAAAGGTGATATGAACTGACTCAAGTAAGGAAGTTGTTCTGATAGCCCGACTACCCCCAGAACTGGGTCCTGATAGGTGTAACGTGTGGAATTCACATAACTTGCTTAAAGGAAAAATGATCAAGTGTATCCTAAACATCTCTGCGGTAGCGGGTAATGGTGGAATATTGGTGCAGCTCGCAAACACAAGTTGACAAATACAAACCAGTGGCAGAAGAGTATCGGCTCCATCTTAGGTTTCACACATACTGGTTCAACTTTGGGAGGGAACGAGGGCGAAAAGCAAATGGACATCGAGCATTGTGGTCGCCAAAAGCACCCTGAGCAAACCCGAGGTTAAAAAAAGGTAATTGAGCTTTTGCTACCAAAAGTATTGCTCTCGGGGGCTTGCATGTGCGAATGCTGCTGTAATGTTGACGTGGTATTTGTCGAAAAATGCAATCACTAAACCTGCGAACACAAAGCACGCTGGTTGTAATTCTTGGCGAGTGCGTTGGCAGACAAGTTGAAGACCGTGTCATTTCAAGTACTAAAGCTATTAGAAACTGACATTTTTTTTTCAGTTACACAGGTTAGATGTGTATGTCCGCAAAGGAGCTAACCCCTTACCTGGGTCAATTAAAGTTTCATATCGCCTCTAAGAGGAATTTACAATGTCGTATTCAAATATCCAGGATCCACAAGATTTTTGTCCAAAATCTGCGAAACTAAAACGTCCGTTCGGGTTAAGGCTGAACAGCGGCGCGTCTTCTTCAGAAGGTATAGGTGTATCATAAACGCGGTGGATGGCGTTGGTACCACCTTGACGGCTGTGTCTTTGGAGCTATGACCGGTGCGTTGGGGCGGGAATTGGTGTATTGTCGAAAATCGAGTCTGCCTCTCTGTTGTCCTTGATATTACACCTTTAGGTTCATGATTGGCTTCTTATGGTTGGGAATTTTTTTCAGCCAGCGACTTTCCCTAAAATCGAAAAAGCACGAGCAAATTCGCGTCCTCGCCAAAACAAAATTCAACCCAATCTCGGTCCTTATAACCAAGGCGCTCCGATACGAAGCCTACTCCGAGGAAGAATTTAAGAATATCTTGTTCAAAATCGACAAATACACCATCTTGAAAAACGGAATATAGTCCAATACGTACAAGGCATATATTTCAACTGTCATTAACGAAGGGCTAAAAATAAATAACTATCCCGCGAAAAACACGACGCGAAGAAACAATAAACTTCGAGTTGAAAAGTCGTGATAAGCTGTTTTGGCCCGTCGGAACAACACAAATGATAAACAGTCGGAACGGCATCTTTCCTGACTTTACTATATAATATATTTTGGGCCTACCACTCTCTATTTACTAGTTTGCATAGGTCAGAATTTCGGTTGTATTGTCACAAAGCGTTACAATTGTGATCAAGCGCGACAATATGTACCGATACAGTAGGGGAGGTAAGTACTTCGAGCTAAGAATATTTGTTCTTTTACTCATCAACCAGATACGTTTTTCATAACAAACATTTTTACCACTTCTCCCAGAATAGCCACTCCCTAACTGATGAATTGCAATAATATAATCCAAAATGTCTTTAAATGAATTCACAATATTAACAAAATATTTATTTAGTCCTGATGTTTTGGAGCCACTTGTAATTCAGTGAATATTTTAAATAAATAAAGCCCCTCAGATAATAATTGAACACAACAATAATAACTGATTCTTCTTCAGATGTTAAGCTAGGAATAACTAATTCTC
>JAECUM010043926.1:0-17203 GCA_016617855.1 Megalonaias nervosa
ACAAAGAGCCAATTTGTAGCGTTGGATTAACATTTTTTATACCCTTATTAGCCTGGATGTATTGAGTATGCCCTCAAGATAACTGGAAATGTTGTAGGCCCGGATTTAATCTAACAAACAGATTTTTTAAAAGATTTAATTCAATCAAATCAGCCTCAAGATATACTGGGATAGTAACATTTTGTCAAAACTATGTTAGAAAAATATTTTCACTTACCTGTTCACGTGTAAATCCTCAAGCAGAAATGGCCATGAAGAAAATTCTAACTGCTTTTTATATCGTTATTCTGGGAAAATCCATTGCAAATTACCTATCTTTAACCTTGATTCCAGAATATTCTGGAGTATTCATTATTTTAGGAAAATCCATTGGAAATTACCTATCTTTAACCTGATTTCGGCGTTATTTTAGGAAAATCCGTTGGAAATTACCTATATTTGACCTGATTTCAGAACATTTCTGGAGTAGGCGTTATATTCTAAAAAATCCATTGGAAATTACCTATCTAACCTTACAAAGTTTCAGAATGATCACATGATTTAGTTATTATGGAAATTCCGTGTGGGCACTATGAGGGCAGTCAGAATTTTCCTTTGTAATCATTTTGCAAGAGAATTTACACGTGGACAGGTAGTGTGAAAACATTTTTCTAACAAAATATATATTTTCAGAGAATGGGAAGTAGTATATGAATGGGGGTTGTGAGACACTTTTATCTGTTTCCATAGATCAAACATTTTAAGCCTTCTATCGTGAATAAAATGGTGAACAGATAAGTGAAAACATTGTTTGAGATTATTTTATTTTATACCCTACCATTACTATACTTTTTTTGATAATCTTTTTCATATCTGCTAACTCTCATTGGCAGAATATCTGCTAACATACTGTCAATAATACGAAACTCTCGTATTAAATCGTCCATATCATATTTTATACCATGCAAATAAGATCGTATCTGATCAAGTAATTTTTTATAGGTGATACTTGCTGTTTTACAAGCATTTTTTTTAGTTGCAAGTCGAGGTTCAATTTTTTTTACACGCTGTTGCAAGAGAAACACTAACGCCTGATATCATTAACAAAAACGGATTTAATGATACTTCACTTGAAATTATTCCAGAGCTAGTCATTAGCAGAGGTAATTATGATATTACTCGAAGTATTTTGCTATAGTATTTGTAACATTTTTTCACGCACCAAAGTTTTTTTTTATGATAATATCTGTACTATTGCATTAGCGCGTCAACATCTTGTTTTGGAATTTTATCTGAAATATGATTAAAATCAACTATACTTTTTTTTTCATTATATAATATTTGTTTACAGATTGTACACAATATTAAAAACTCTAGTGCCAGTCCCTGTGTTTGATTCATTATACTTAATGACGTTCTCATTTAATTAAGTAATTAATTGAGGAATTTCAGCTACGAATTCCAGACACAACCAGTAACGTCTCTGGGGCATTTCCGTTGATGTCAACGTAAATGTTTCTTTGGTGTTCTTATTTAGCATCACCAGTAGAGGATTATAATGTACTTTCGGTGATGATGAAGTGGCCGCAGTAATTTCCAAACCATACATGGACAGCATGTATAACCAGTTACTTCTGCGGTATGTTCGAGAGTGTTATCGCGCGGTGTCCATGTTGATGATCCGGATGCTACTGTGTACACGATATTGTTAATTTGTTTGTGAGGAATTTTAACAAGATTAGTTTTTTGAACGATATTAGGGATTCCACTAACAATATCATTTAGCTTTATGTTAATTTCAGCAAGTTTAATATCTACAACCACTGGATTACCAAAAAATTCATACACAGATTTGTTTATATTTCTACGAAAATTCAAGAATGTTTGTACGTGATTGGAAAAATCAGTTCTGAATTCGTTAATTCCATCGTTTATTAGAATATTAATATCGTCCACGTATTTTTTTGTTACAGCGTCAAAATCTAATTCTGGTGTTCTGAGATCATTAATACCATTATTATTCATATTGAGAAATGCACGCATTATACCACCGCGCACTAACACATACTTAGATTCTTGATCGTCGACGTATTTTTTTGTTGCTGCGTCTGATTCTGTGGCTGGGTCTCTAAGGTATGTAATTTTATTTCGATTCATGATAATAATACCTGTAACTGTCCCACCTGTTTTATCAAGTTTGTTATCATCAACATACTTCAACTGTAAATAACTTACCGCTTGTGTTTGATTTAAGTTTGCTGGTCGATACCCGGTCTCTAAATTTATAATTTTTTTTTCCTGACATATCTAAGTTACCGCTTAAAGTTCCACCATATTTATCTAGTTTATTGTTGTCAACGGATTTTAGTTATGCATAACTAACAGCTTGTGTATTAACGACATTTATTGGTGGATAATCTGTTTCTAAATCTAGTACTCGTTGATTTGACATAGACAGGTTTCCTGTCATTGTGTCGCCGGATTTTTTCAAGTAACCTGATAAATCAATCTTGCCGTCTGTTATTGTTGTACTTACAGCCGATGAATCTCCTATTAATGTTCCAAATTTTGTATAATAGCTCATTATTTATTTATCGTCTGACAATTTTTTTTTATATAACATAAAATTGTATAACAATAATGGCAAAATCGGCGATATTAAACTTTGATACAGATCGATTGGTGAAACATAAACATGAAAACGAACTTCCAGATTGTCATTATCTTATTGTTGGAAGAACTGGATCTGGGAAAACAAACTTGCTTATGAATTTACTTCTCGGAGATAAATTTAACTACGATCGCGTTTATATTTACACAATTAATCCGCAACAGGATAAGTACGAGCTACTTAACAATTATAATGACAAACTTCGTAATGATCTTGAGGCTGGTGAAGATTTTTTTTTTATTATCAAACAACCTGAAGAACTTACTCCAGTTAATCAACTTGATTCGGCCGAACATAAGATAGTTGTTTTTGATGATATTCCGCTAAACAACGAGGAAATCAATAAAATAAGGTCATATTTTTCATTATCACGTAATAAAAAATGTATTTCTATTTATCTCGCTCGGGGTTTTGATAATGTTGACAGATTTATTAGGCGAAATACTGGTTGTTTTATATTTTTTCCAGGAGTTGACAATGTCGACGTTAGAAATATCGCGAATGAGCAATGTGGTGATGCAACAAAAGATAAATTTATTGAATTATATCATCAAGCTACGGCAAATAAATATGACTTTTTTTTTGTTTGATAAATTAACAAATGATACGAGTAAAATTTTTCGATGCTGTATTGAAAAATACATACAGTAAGTTTTTATTAGGTTTATAAAATTTAATATATAATAAAATGGAAAGACAAGCAAAGTACAGAAAACATATAGAAAATCTAAAAAAAACTTGTTAAATCTAAAGCTGACCTTAGGCAGATGATCCAACAAGCACGACGTGGCCAAGTGGCTGCAGCAGAAACAACAGCCGCTGCTCTTAAACCAGTTACTGAAGCTTTACTTGGAAAACAACCTGAAACTAATCTACTATCAGAAGAAGAACTTAAAAAATTACAAGAGAAAGGTTTACTCGGATTCGTTAAAGAACATCAAGAAGCAGCTGCTGGAAGAATTATTGAAAGATCTGAAGAAGAAAAAAGAAGATTACCTGAGGCACTTGTAGCAAATATAGGTGATCCTGCTGCAAGACAAATTGCACTAGATCGGCTAATTAATAATCCACTAGAACTTGAACAAAGACTCGCAGGTTTAACCACACGGGAGATTAAAGATATTCTAAAAAATTTATCAGAAAAATTAGAGGATATTGAAAAGGAACAAGAAAGAGTTGGACAGTTGACGGTAAAGTTTATGGAAGCTGAAAATCAAAGACGATGGTATAAAAAAAAATTGCAAATGATAGAATAACAGAGGGTGAGTATAGTAATTTTTTAAGTGAAAATGATATAAATGATGTTGATAATATAAGAACCTGGACACAGGATAGATACGACGAACTTATTGCTAAATTAAATAAAAAATAACGGAACGTAATGATGCTAATACTGAAATGGATAAAGCTACTAAACAAAAAGAAATGATTCCACTTGCTGGTACAATTAAGGATGGTGTTATTGCTAAAGTTGTATTAGATACAGCGAATGAAAAAAGACAAGAAGCTCCTGGTAGGAGGTGGAAAGTTCTTAGGAGATTTAAACATATTGATAACATTCGAGTAGAACAATATAGAGAAACAATAACTGGAGCTGGAGTTAGAATATTTTCATCAGTTACTGAAATGATAGGCAGATTAATATTATTGATATCATCAAAAGAAGCTGGAAATGTTGGTGCTGAAATTGACAATGAAATTATTGACATAATTGATAATTTGAGATCGGAAAATTTATTAACATCTGACGAATACGAAACTTTATATCGCGATTTAATTTTATACATTTGTGTAATGATTTAATATAACAATTTTATATAAAAAAATTGTCAGCAACATTATTACTAGACTCTAGCCAATCTGATAAAAATAACGCAAATTTTTCAGTAAAGTATATTCCGCCTATAGAACCAGATCATCAAAAACAATATGAAATTGGATTAATTTCCTGCACTTGCTGGAATTCTATGGCTAATGTAAAAACTGGAATTAACGATGATTTTACATTTACTATTAATATTCCGGGTAAAATAACACCTGTATGGAAAACATTTAAAATTCCACAAGGAGCTGATAATATTACTGATTTAAATAAAACGATAAAAGAGCTTATAACAAAAAATGAAGGTGTAGCTGATAATTTTGAGCTGACACCAAACTATAATACATACGCGCCAGAATGACATTAAAAAATACATTTGCTTTATTTGAAGCAAAAAGTATCACACCACTGATAGGTTTTAATTATGGAACATATCCTGCTTTTGAACAAGCTATTACACGTGACGGTGAATTTCCAGTGAATATAACTGATGTAAACGCAATATTGGTAAATTGCTCTATTGCATCTGGATCTTATTCAGCTAAAGGTAGTAAAGGACAAACGATATATAGTTTTTCACCAGATGTTCCACCAGGTTCTCTTAAGCAAATTAATCCACGTCAAGTTATTTATTATCCGTTAAACATTGAAAATCAAATAACAGAAGTAAATATGCAATTGACAGATCAGTCTGGAAGACAGTTATATTTAAATAATGAAATTGTTACTTATTATTTACACTTACGCGAACAAAGTAAACATATTTTCTAAGAAAAGCTAAAAGATTTTTAGTAATGCGAAAGGTTTGGTAATAAAATTATACAACCTCAGATATAATGAAACAGGAAAAAGTTTTTCGAAGAAAAATAGTCGGCGGATTTTTGGGAAATATATTTGCTAAAATTATAGAAAATGTTCCAGGAATAGCTCATAAAGTTGCACCAATTACACTTGACGCATCAAAAGCTTTTTCAACTGGAGCTGCATCTGCTCCTGGAACTGCTGTTGGACAAAAAATAGCTGATAAAATAAAAAGCGGTGTACCGACAATAAAACGAGCTATTTCAGAAATCGCACCAACAGAAGAAACCCAACGCGCAATGATAACAACAACAAAAAAACTTTTATCACCGACAAGAGAACAAATTATAAAAAAAAATAATATCTAAAGCAACAACACCACAATAATTTTATATAACCTAATAAATAAAAAAATGTCTGTTAAAAATTATCTCGATTTGGCAGAAATTTATGACGCAGACGGCACGGTAACAGAATTTGAATATGTTGAATATCTCGATGAAAATTCTAACGAACCTAATAAGGCTGGCGTCAGTACATTTAATACACGAGACGAGGACGTATTTCTACTGCGTCACAAAGCAATGTTGGAAGTTCGTGGCCAGATTATGACAGTAGCTGTTCCACCTGCCGCAATTGCAGCTGGAACAGAAGTAGCTCTTATAAATGATGGTTGATGTTTATTTAAAAGTGCTCGATATCAGCTGGCCAATCAAACTGTTGAAGATATTTCAAGTCACTTACAAGTTGCAAGTACAATCTTAAATATTATTTCGTTTTCCGATGATTACTCCAAATCAACTGCAACTAATATGATGTGGTTTATAGATACTGGAGCTGGTGCAGCTGCACCTGATGAGTTTTTCTTGAGGAGAACTTTTGCTCATGGAGTTGATGCTAATGCAGATCTTGCAATTGTAAGAGATTTTCTTATCGCTAATGCTGTCAATTATGGTATAACACCACCAGGTGCAGCTGCTAACAAGGACGCTGTAAGACCCTTACTTGCTGCTGCTTGCATTAATCTTGGTATTATAGCCGCACTAGATCCAGCTGCGGACGGCGTTGCAATGGTAAATTTTGTTAATAATTTAGTTACTGTAAGAAATATACTTTATAATGAGGGTTATGTTAAGAGAAAGGCACTTGCAGCAGAATCACGTCAACTTACAATGATGTTACCATTAAGTACAATATTTGGCTTTAGTCGCGATTACAATAAAGTATTTCGTGGAGTTAAACATACACTTAGTTTAGATCGATCAGAACAAAATGATTGTTTATTTCGAGCTGGAGGGGCTGATGTACAATTTGTCATAAACAAACTTGCGCTGTGGATGCCCCGAATAACACCTACAGTTTCGAAATCACTCGAATTAGATGATATTCTTAATAACCGCACAAAGAAGATTTATTTTCAGCAACATACAATATATCAAACAGCAGTTCCAAATACCACAGATTACACATGGCGAGTCACAACAACGTCGACTGAACAAAAGCCACGGCAAATATTTGTTGTATTTCAGCGGCAAGCGCGACGTGGTGACCAACAATAAAATAATGCGATATTTGATAATGCTGATGTTAGACGAATATATGCTAGAACAAATTCAAAGCAATATCCGTAGCGAGCGATAGAATGTAATTTTGCAGATGACGCTAATAAAAATATTACTCGACCTTACTTGTACCTGCTCGACGCATTGCAAAAATATCAAGACGTTGGAGATGGATCTCAGATATCAGTAGATTAATTTCGTACACTTTATCCGATATTTTATTTTGATGTTAGTAAACAAAATGAAAGAGATGTAATTTCAACTGCTGATATTGAAATTACATGGACTCTCGGAGCAGTTCCAGCAGCGTAGTTGTACGTGTATGCGTTAGTGATCAGCGACAGAACTATTACAATTGACTTTATCGAAGGTAAAATGTCGGTACAAGTTTAATCTGTAACTTTAATATAAGATGACAAAATATATTATAAAAGAAATATATTTGACTGATGGTCAAGTTAAAAAATTAGCAGCTGCTGTTGCAAAGAAAAGGCAAGTATCAATTAAGGTCAACCGTAACACAGATGTTTTGGGTACTTTAACAAAATTAATATTAACCAAAAAAACAAATAAATAAATACGATCGCAAAAAACATTTTGTTTTAAATTTAAGTCCTGCACAAATAACTGCGATTTTAAAACAAGGTGGTTTCTTCGGTCCGGCACTATCTGTAATGGCCAGAACGTTAATGCCTAAAATTTTGCCAGTGTTAGGTACATTAGGATTAGCAGCAGCGTCTGGAGCAGTATCTGGCGCAACGAAAAAGGCAGTTGAAGGTCATGGAATAAAGAAAATTTTTGTCTAAAGATAAATATAATGCCCAGACGAAAAACAGCAAAAAGAAAGACAACGACGAAAAAAAAAAAAAGACACGACCGAGGCGAAAAGGTGGATTTATTCCAATAGCTCCATTACTAGCAGGATTAGCGGGAAGTCTATTGCCAAATCTGTTAGGACGAGGACTAATGTTGCCAGGAACAATGTTGCCAGAAACAAAGAGATGAAGTCGGCCGCGTTAAGTAATTTTGATATACTTGACAAACTGAAAAAGTAAAAAATTTCCGTGGAGTTGATTCTAACGATGAACTTATGACGCTAGAAACGCCAGGTTCGTGTGTTATAAATATACAAGATTTCAATGACGGATCTGGGACACATTGGGTAACTGTTTGTGATAACAATTATTTTGACTCGTTCGGAATTCCACCAAGTGACGCAATAAAAAAATATATAAGTAGAATTCAAAAGACAAGGTCTTTAGAGACGAAGTCTCTTGCGAAAATAATAAATTATTCGTCTAATCAAATTCAGCCAGTTGGAACTTCTGCTTGTGGATACTATTGCGTAATGTTCATTAAACAGATGACCATAAATCCAGATTTTTTAAAGTTTATTTTGCAATTTGACAAACAACCTTCTCACTCCAATGATGAGATTGCAATTAATTTTATCTAAACTCACTGATATATAATGTCAACATATTGTCTTAAGTGTAAAACTAAAACAGAAAATAAAGATGAAAAAACAGAAAAACAAAAAATAATAGAATAATGCTGAAAAGTATTTGTACAATCTGTGGAAAAAGAAAAAGTATGTTTTTAAAGAAATTATCGCCAACAACAAAGTTGTCCGGAGCGGGTTGCCCTGACAAGATTATTTTAATAGATGATTAATAAATAAATGACATGCGAGTGCGATTGTGATAGAGATTTATGTCTTGTGCAAAATAAAATTGTTACATATTGTCAGAAATGCAACAACAGAGAAATAATTGGTTTATGTATAGATATACATAAATTAATTGGCAAATTACCGAAACCGAAAGGCGGTTGGACATTGCCAGGCCATAAATATACTGGACCTTATAATCCTCTTGATAAACAACTTGACGAAAACGATAATCCGCTACCAGGACAAGAGCCTTACAATCAAGTTGATGCAATAGCGATGCGCCATGATATGTGCTACAGAGATATTCAACTTCCAGACAGCGAACAAAATAAACATAGCTGCGATAAAGTAATGTTAGACGAACTTCGTGATATGAAACCTGTAAATATGCGAGAACGTGTTGACCGAAGGCTGGTTCAGGGTTTCATTGGAGCAAAATATAAAATAGGTCTCGGTAAAAAAGAATTATATGATGATCTTGCCTCAGAGCTGCACAAACCTAAAAAAAAAGTTTCCGCGACGTGAAGTTGTCACAAATGCCGTTGATGATATCTGGGCGATAGATTTAGTTGATATCTCAAATCTTGCTCAGTTTAATGATAACAAGAGATATCTTTTTAATGTTGTAGAAGTTTTTAGCAAATACGCGTTTAGTATACCCGTTTCGGATAAAACAGGGACATCGATGACTGATGCATTAAAACAAAATTATTGTTAACACGGAAAGAAAACCAAATAGAATATGGATTGATCATGGAGCGGAATTTTTTAATAAAAAATTTGAACAGTTTTTAGATCAAGATAACATTAAAAAATATGTTACAGGAAATGAGGGAAAAAGCGTCATCGTTGAAAGATTTAATCGCACGCTCAACGAAAAAATCCACAAATATTTTACAGCTAAAAATACGAGTAAATATATTGACAACTTAGAAAAAATTGTTGACGAGTATAATAACACGAAACGCAGATCACTAAAAATGTCGCCAAACGACGCGATTGCAAATACAATATTAGCAAACGAAAATATGTACCGTAGACATAAATTTCAAGTTGGTGATAAAGTTAAAAATTCTCTGACGAAAAGAACATTTGAGAAAGGATATAGTCATAACTGGAGCGAAGAAGTATTTGTTGTTGATAAAGTACTTTTAACAATACCAGTTACATACTCGTTGAAAGATTTATTAGGCGAACCTATAACTGGCAGTTTTTACGAGCAAGAACTTCAGAAAACAGAACAAGATATATTTGTTATTGAAAAAGTTATTAAAAAGCGCGGCAACAAAAGTTTAGTCAAATGGCGTGGGTATAGCGATAAATTTAATAGCTGGGTACCAACTAAATCGATAATGATCGGATAATGTTATTATAAATTTCTTCGTATTTTATTAATACTGATTTACATTTTACTGGTTTACACAGAGAAATTAAATGTAATTTTCTTGCATCATCGGCTGGCCTTAAATTAAATATTTTAACAAAAATAAAATCGTATTTTATATTTCTTTGTTGTTCAGTTATTTTTACGTTTAAAAAGGGTTTTATAAGTTGCCAAAATATTTGATGCTCTGTGATATTAAAATTAAATTTTATTATTTTTTTAGCAATATGGTACTTAACATCATATCGTCCAGTTGTTGGTCTGCTTAAATTTGTTTTACTAACAACAACATCATCTTCTTCTTCGTCGTTATCGTTATGCAAAATATCATTTTCAGTATAACCAGCAAATCTATCATTAGAAATATTTTCTAATGTAAAATTTAAAACAAAATCTCCCGAATATAGTTCAGCCAGTCTCTCAGTTAAGTTCATTATTATAATATATCTTTTGTCTAATTAATAAATAATAAGAATGTTTGGAGAAATAAGATATCATCAAAGATTTAATATATTAAATCTCAAAGAATTAGTTGAGGCAATTCGAAATTGTTTGTTGGGAAACAGTTTTTATTTTGTTGATGTTATTATAACATTAGGTGAATCTGGCAAATTTTTATTAACAGTAGCAGAAAAAATAAAACTTGATACAAATAAAATGATGACATTACGATTTAATTGCGACGATATTATGGAATTTAGTCACAATTGTCTTACTCGAAATGACCTAGAAAATATCATTAGTTATCGTATTTAAAATTAAATCTATCAAATGTCAACATTGACGTTGTTGATTTTCTTATATTATCAGCTACACATTTTACTGCACGTGAATTAATTTTATGATATTTTGCCGCAGCTGTTTTTTATCTAAATTTTATTTTGTCTCCAGTTTCTAAATTTATTGAAACAACTGATCTTTTTGGATTTTTAAAATTAGAACCGTCAAAACCGGCTCCACGTCTTGTGTTTTCTTTTGGTGTAACCAAATCTAAATTTTCCAAACGATTATCTGTTTTAATATAATTTTTATGATCAATGACTAAACTATTAGGTATTAGTCCGTTAAAAGTTTCAAACACAAAACAATGAGATTGATAATAAACAAAATTAGTTTTTGTTCCACGTACCATCACACCAAGATATCCGCTATTTTGTAAACTTCCAACAACTTTTTTTGTTTTTTATGTCTAATAATTCCCTTATCATTAGCTTCATATAGATTAAATACTGGATGAAGTTGAAATTCATTTTGTAATGCTAAATTTTCAATATTATCATCAGCAACTGCGCTATTTACTCGATAAACTCGCTGCCCTTCTGGAATATAGTCGCAAAACAAAGTATAAATAAAATCTTTTCTAAACATTTCAGTTCTTTCTGTATCATCGCCTTTTACTGAAATTATCATTCCAGCTGGCGTTGATATGCCAACAGATTTTTTAGATTTTATGTTAATAACAGAACCCAATGCATTTGCACAATATAAGTTGTATTTTGGGTGTACATGATAAAATTCTTGCTCTTCCGCTGTCAATCTCAGATATCTCAAAATTTCTGTCATTATACTATAAGAATTTCATAGCTCTAATTAAAAAAAAAAATTCAATTAAATATAAAATATTACTATATATATAATGTTAAAATTGCGAGATATTGCTAAAAAGAATATTATCAAATCTGAAAAAATCGCTACAGCATTTTCAGGTTACGATAATAGCTACAAACTTGATGATCAAAATATTTTAGCAAATTTTAACTCCACAAGTTTATTTCATCTTTTACAACCTGTTATTGCTCAAGAACTTCCGGCTCATAAAAGTATCAAACTTATGGTCCAATATCATACGATTTTATCAAAGTTACATGCAGTTCAGGATGTACTTGATGTAATTTTTGAAAGAAAAAGTTTTGACAGCGAAATTTCAGAACCATATCTAACAGCTAAATCAAGAAAAATATTAACTGGAACAAACATTGCCATGGTTGCCGATGAAATACATCAAGAAATAAACAAAACATTAGAAGAATTTACTGCATCAGGATCGGGTTGGAAATTTGAAATGAAAAAAGAAGTTTTCTTTCACACATCAAAATATAACATACTTCGCGGTAGTTTGTACGTCGATCTCCCTCAAAAAATTAAAAACAACAAATGCTGTATAAATGTCAAAAATAATGATAACAAATGTTTTCAATGGTCTATTCTTTCTGTGATGTTTCCAGAAGAAAAAAATGCTGATCGTGTTAACAAGTATTTTCCGTACAAAGACGAACTAAATTTTTATGGCATTGACTTTCCAGTAGAGGAAAATCATATACCAAAGTTTGAAAAACAAAACAGTATCTCAGTAAATGTTTTCGGACTAGATGAGAAGGAAAATGTTTATCCGAGATATATCTCAGAAAATGCTACACAAGATACAATAAATTTATTATTTTATCAGGGACATTATTGTTGGATAAAAAACTTTAACGGCTTAGTTGGCAGACAGTATAGTAAAAATATAAATAAAAAATATTCCTGTTATAAATGTCTACAGGGTTTTTCTAGCGATGGAATATTACAAGAGCATCTCAAATACTGTGTCAACGTTCAAAAATAACTATGCCTAAAGAAAAAGAAAAAATGTTAAAATTTAAAAATTATGATCATAAATTAAATATTCCTTTTGTTATTTACGCTGATTTCGAGTGTATACTCGTTCCTGTGGTTGGAGCAGAAAATAATCCGAATAAATCAAGTACTAGAAAAATACAACAACATATTCCTTGCGGAGTAGCTTATAAAGTAGTTCGTTGGGCTAACGATAAATTTTCAACTCCGATAAAGTTATACAGAGGTGAAAATCCAGCTGTATGGTTATTAAAAAATTTAATAGACGAAGTTAATAAAATTTCTAACAGATTACTTAAAACAGCTCCGATGAAAAAAACATCTAAACAACAACTCGATTTCGATGAAGCAGTTGATTGTCATATTTGTGAAAAGTTGCTGGAACAAGGTAATCAGGTGCGAGATCATTGTCATTTGACCGGCTAATATCGTGGAGCAGCTCATAACAGTTGGAATTTAAAATTTCGTGCTCCAGATTTTATTCTCGTAGTTTTACATAACTTTCGTGGCTATGACAGTCATCTCATTGTAGAAGCATTTGGTGATCAAAATATTAAAGCTAAACTAAGATTAAATAATACAATAAAATGTATTCCAAATAATTGTGAAAAGTATATGTCAGTGAGGCTCTGTAAATTACGTTTCATTGACAGTCTGCAATTTATGGCAGCATCATTAGATGAGCTTGTATAAGGTTGTAGCAATTTCGCTAACCTAAAAAGTTACTTTGGTGAAAACTATATCGATCTAACAAAAAAAGGTATCTTTCCGTACGAGTATCTCGATGATTGGAGCAGATTTAATGAAACTTCTCTTCCTGATAAAGATAAATTTTACTCGCAACTCAAAAATGAAAATATCACAGATGACGAGTACAAATATGCACATGATATTTGGAATAAATTTAGTTGTAAAACATTTGGTGATTATCACGATCTATATCTGAAAACAGACGTATTTTTGCTAGCAGATGTTTTTGAAAGTTTTCGTCAAGTTAGTCATAAAAATTATGGATTAGACCCCTGTTGGTATTATTCATCACCTGGATTGTCATGGGACGCTCTGTTAAAAACGAGTAAGATAGAATTGGATCTCTTGACAGATGTTAATATGTTTAAGTATATTGAAAAAGGTATCAGAGGCGGAATTAGCGTTATAACAAACAATATGCAGCTGCTAATAACAAATATCTAAAAAATTATGATAAAAATCTCCCATCTAATTACATTATTTATCTAGATGATAATAATTTGTATTGGTATGCGATGTCAGAGCCAATGCCGTGTAGTGAATTTCATTGGATAACTCCAGATCAATTTCTTAGAGAAACTGAAAAAGATTTACCTAGAAAAATTAATAATGATTTTTCAGATGTTTCATATTTTGTTGAAGTTGATCTAGATTATCCTAGTTCATTACACAGTCTACATAACGATTATCCGTTTTGCGCAGAATCAATAATGATTGATTATAGTTTAATATCGCCTGAACAACGATCAGTGACAACAGCAAAAAATTCGATTGTTAATAAGTTAGTTCCAAATTTGTTAAATAAAAGAAATTACGTTATGCATTACAAAAATTTAAAAGAAGCAGTATTTGCTCGACTAATTCTGAGAAAAGTACATCGCGTGCTAAAGTTTAATCAGACGAAGTGGATGGCAGATTACATTGACTTAAATACGAAACGTCGTGCTGTGGCTAAAACCGAATTTGAGAAAAACTTTCTCAAGTTAATGAATAACTCCGTGTTCGGTAAGACGATGGAAAATATTCGAAAGCGAGTCAATATTGAAATTGTTAATGACATAAATCGCAGAAAAAAAATTAGTTAATGATGATGGTTTTGTTAATATAAAAATATTTACTGAAAATCTTGTTGCAATACAACGACGAAAGACAAATTTAAAGTTAAATAAACCGATTTGTGTTGGTGCAGCTGTACTTGATATATCGAAGTGGCTGATGTACGATTTTCACTACAATTTTACAAAAAAGTAATGGCCAGATTCGGAGTTGCTATTTACTGATACAGACTCGCTAGTTTATAATATAAAAGGTGAAAATGTCTATCATGATATTTACAATAATAAAAATCTATTTGATTTATCTGATTATCCAGAATGTAGTGGATTTCAAGATAATTCGAATAAGAAAATTATTGGAAAAATGAAAGATGAATTTATGTTTATGCCAGTTACGGAACTTGTCGGACTAAAGAGTAAAATGTATGCTGTCATATTAGATGACAGTAAACTTACAAAAAAGCAAAAGGTATTCCTCGAGGGTATGTAAAAAAGATGATGAATTTTGACGATTTTAAAGCAGCGCTAAACAATAGTGTCAGTTTTATCAAAACAAATGTTATCAGAACAAATCGTCACAAACTTGAAACGGATCCGATCATAAAACGGGGACTAGGTAATTTTGATGATCAAAGGTATTGCAGGGACGGAATTAATACACTAGCTCTTGGACATTATGCAAGCAATTTTGTCTAAACATCATAAATAATGTTTGAAAATTTACCATTAATCGATGGAGTTAATAGCAAAATCAAAAAAAATTAATGGTTAATAACCAGCAATTATCATTTGAATTTAACGATGAAATTTCAGGTATTTGTTTTAGTAAATTTGACAGATTCAAACTCTCCCTTACCAGATCAGACGATAGCAAATATTTTAATTATCTCGAGAGTTTGCGAGACGAGTTTGCACTAAAATATGACAATTTTCATGATACGATCAGCCAGCAACAGTATACAAAAATTAATATAGTCTTAGACCGGTCGAAGGTTTTTGTAAAAGGTAGTAAGTATCTTCTCAGTAAGATAGCAATGAAAGAACTATTTGAATGTCGTCGAAAAGTAACCGGTAGAATTAAATTTTATTTGTAGAATTTTGAAAATAAATTATACTTAATAGCGAATGTTGATGTTCTAATGATAGGCGATGAAATTCTTTAAAATACATTAGATATAACTGTCTTTCTTCATTGTATTTTTGTTATGAGATAGGTTTCATCATTTTTGTTTTTTCACGATAGAAGGCTTAAAATGTTTGATCTATGGAAACATATAAAAGTGTCTCAAATCCCCATTCATATACTACTTCCCATTCTCTGAAAATATATAGAAAAATGTTTTCAAAATCGTGTACGAGTAAATGATACAATGCTTTGGTTTTCTATGATATATGATGAAAAATAAATTGTAGTCTATTCGCTTGATATCAGATCATGTGAATAGTCTTTGATGAGCATAGATACTAAGATAGCTTTGCCACTTGAATATTCCTTACAGAACTAATATAATTGTCTCTTTGCCAGTGCAATAGTCTTGCTAGATAGCTGTGAATAAAAATCAATACAGAGCGTTTTGTAAAGATAGTAATGCATAATATTGTTCTTTCGTTGCTTAGCACCCGCATCATCAGTTAATGCCGTCATAGTGCCCACACGGAATTCCCATAATAGCTAAATCATGTGATCATTCTGAAAAGTTAAAGATAGGGAATTTCCAAAGTCTTTTCCTAAAATAACGCCGAAATCAGGTTAAAGATGTGTAATTTACAATGGATTTTCCTAAAATAACGCCGAAATCAGGTTAAAGATAGGTAATTTCCAATGGATTTTCCCAGAATAACGATATAAAAAGCAGTTAGAATTTTCTTCATGGCCATTTCTGCTAGAGGATTTGCACGTGAACAGGTAAGTGAAAATATTTTTCTATCATATTTTTGACAAAATGTTACTATCCCAGTATATCTTGAGGCTGATTTGATTGAATTAAATCTTTTAAAAAAATCTGTTTGTTAGATTAAATCCGGACCTACAACATTTCCAGTTATCTTGAGGGCATACTCAATACATCCAGGCTAATAAGGGTATAAAAAATGTTAATCCAACGCTACAAATTGGCTCTTTGTAATAGGACATTTTATATAATATTTTATTGTGCTTTGTAGGTTATGATATCCTGCATTAACATGTGCTTTGTAGGTTATGATATCCTGCATTAACATGTGCTTGGTAGGTGGGTGGGTGTTTTGAGACAGCATCCTGTTTTTTGAGGGAGAGGGGGTCTCTGAGGTGGTAAAAAAAAATGTCAGCATATCTTTATTTTAGAAGGGGTGGGTGTTTTGAGCAACATCCTCTTTGGGTTTCAAAATTGCATCATTTTCTGAGATAAAAATTTGGAGGAGGGTGGTTTTTTGAGGGAGAGGGGGTCTCTGAGGTGATGAAAAAATGTCAGAATATATTTATTTTAGAAGGGGTGGTGGTTTTCTGACCTAAAACCCTCTTTGATTTTAAAACCTCAAATACCTATACTACTCGTGTATGTATGTGCGCGTGTCTATGCATGTCTGTATGCATGCGAACGTGTATCTTTCTATGTATCTTTATATCGAAGCGAGAATGTAAATATGCATGTGAAAGTATTTTTGAGTTGATATGAATGCATGCATGTATGCATGGATGAAAATGGCATAGATATAAGACTGGTTTAGAGAAGAGCCTGGAAATAGCGGACACGCGTATCGATGTGGATGTGATAGATATGTAAGCCAGAAAACCCAGAACATAGGACAATATTTAAAAATAGTCATAAAAAAACAAGCCTTTTGTCTCGTATATCATCACTCATAAATGTTTATATTAAAATTATATATATATATATATATATATATATATA
>JAECUM010043927.1:0-27598 GCA_016617855.1 Megalonaias nervosa
TGTGTGTGTGTGTGTGTGTGTGTGTGTGTGTGTGTGTGTGTGTTTAATCGCTAAATCTGAAATCTTACATTTGTACAGAAAAAAGAAGCTTTAGACTGCGCTCGTATATGAAGTTGCCAAATGCGTAATTTCCAACATTAATACAGCGGCCATGTGCGACTTTATTCAGTCTGAAAAATTAATAGTGGTTTTTTTACTAAACCGTAAAGATTCAAGTATCTAATACAGACAGACAGACAGACAGACAGACAGACAGACAAAACGAACTCACTAATACACCTGGAAATTACTTAACAGATCTACAGCAGCGCTTTATTACAGACAGTCTGAAAATTAATACAGACATAAAGTGCATTCGAACCAATCTATGTCCGATAATCCAAATACGATTTATGTTATCTGGAAGACAGTATTATCTCCCTTCTAAAGGAACACAGTTATATTTTCTTCGGCTAATGTTATATTTTCGATCATTAATTACATAAATAAAATTTAATATAAAATATGAGACAGAAAAAAGAAATAACAAACATTAATTGGCCGTTTCCTTTAATCAGTTATAGAATATTTGGTTTTAACAAAGAATATCTTTCAGAAAATTATATAATAGCTCCAGGAAGATATAAACATGGGAATTCTATGTTCACAAGTATAAAAACGATGGGATTTAATCTGAGCAAAAAAGAAATAACTGAATTTGATTCAATAAAATTAGCAGCTGATATGCTTAAAGTTAATTCTGGGAAAATTGTAAAAAATCATATTTTTCAAACATCTGATGGCCCGTATTGGATTACTTTTCTCGTTAGAACTGAAAAAGACCAAGAAAAAATAAATGATTGGCTGACTGATCCTTTTACTGATGTATTTGAACATGCGATAAAAAATCTTCCAGAGAAACATAATGCCCAAGTGTTAAAGTACTAATTCCATTTTTGCAATATCTTTTATCATTAAAATTACTTAGTATTATTATTGTATCTGTCTCGAGTTTGTGAAGATTGGTTCTGATTACATTTGCCTTAATAAAACTGCCATTATTGTTTAGTGCGGTTTTAAAATCATTAAATTTCATACATTTTTGGACGTATCCACGAGGAATACCTCTCGCTTTCTTTGTTAGTTTATTATCGTCGAGAATTACGGCATACATTTTACTTCTTAGTCCAACAAACTCTCTCAGTGGAAAAAACATAAACTCATCTTTCATTTTGCCAATAACTTTTTTATTCGCATTATCATGAAATCCACTACTTTCTGGATAATCTGATAAATCAAATAAGTCACGGCGTTTATAAATATCCTCATAGACATCTTCACATTTTATATTATAAACTAGCGAATCTGTATCAGTAAATAGCAACTCCGAATCTGGCCACTGCTTTTTGGTAAAATTATAGTGAAAGTCGTACATTAGCCACTTTGATATATCAAGTACAGCTGCACCAACATAAATCGGTTTATTTAACTTTAAATTTGTCTTTCGTCGTTGTATTGCAACAAGATTTTCATTAAATATTTTCATGCTGACAAAACCATCATCGTTGACTAATTTATTTCTGCGATTTATATCATTTACAATTTCTATCGACACTCGCTTTCTAATGTTCTCCATTGTCTTTCCAAAAACTGAGTTATTCATTAAATTTAAAAAGTTTTTCTCAAAGTCGGTCTTAGCAATAGCATGACGTTTGGTATTTAAGTCGATATAATTTGACATCCACCTAGATTGATTAAATTTTAGCACACGATGGACTTTTCTCAGAATTAGTCCAGCATCTACTGCTTGTTTGAAATTTTTCTAATGTATCACATAATTTCTTTTATTTAGTAAATTTGGAACTAGCTTATTAACAATGGAATTTTTTGCTGTTGTCATGGCTCGTTGCTCGGGTGATAGTGAACTGTAATCTATCATCATCGACTCTGCACAAAATGGGTAGTCGTTGTGTAGATCATGTAACGAACTAGGATAATCTAGATCAACTTCAACAAAGTATGAAAAATTTCTGGGTAAATCTTTTTCAGTTTCTTTAAGAAATTGATCTGGAGATATCCAATGACATCCACCGCAGGGCATTGGCTCTGACATTGCATACCCATACAAATTCACACAATCTAGATAAATAATATAACTCGACGGGAGATTTTTATCATAATTTTTTAGATATTTATTATTAGCTACTGCATATTTTTTTGTTATGACGCTGATTCTGCCTCTAATACCTTTTTCAATAAAGTTAAATATATCGACATCTGTCAAGAGATCTAATTCTATTTTGCATGTTTTTAGTAGAGCGTCCCACGACAGCCCGGGAGCAGAATAATACCAACAAGGATCTAGTCCATAATTGCTGTAGCTTACTCGACGAAAACTTTCAAAAACATCTGCTAGTAGTAATACATCTGTTTTCAAATATATATCATGATAATCACCAAATGTTTTACAACTAAATTTATTCCAAATATCTTGTACATATTTGTACTCGTTATCTGACACATCTTCACCTTTTAGCTGCGAGTAAAATTTGTCTTTGCTAGGCAGAGAAGTTTCATCAAATCTGCTCCAGTCGTCGAGACACTCATACGGAGAGATACCTTTTTTTGTCAGATCGACATAGTTTTCACCAAAGAAACTTCGCAGATTATTAAAACTACTACAACCTTTTACAGTCACATCTAGCGGAGCTGCCATAAATTGCAGGCTGTCAATGAAACGTAATTTTCGAGAGTAACTGACATATACTTTTCAAAATTATTTGGTATACATTTTATCTTATTATTTAGTTTTAGTTTAGATTTAATTTCCTCGTTGCCAAAAGCTTCTACAATGATATGACTATCATAGCCGCGAAAGTTATGTAAAACGACAGGTATAAACTTTGGTGCATGAAATTTTAAATTACAATTATTATGAGCTGCCCCTCTGTATTGCCCACTTAAATGACACTGATCGCGCACTCCGTTTGAGTCTACTAAAGATTTTTCGCAAATATGACAATTAACCGCTTCATTAAATTCAAGTTGTTGTTTAGACGTTATTTTCATTGGAGCTGTCTTAAATAATTTGTTAGAAATTTTATTAACATCATCTATAAGATTTTTTAGTAACCATACCGCCGGACTTTCAGATTCACTATCTTTACATCTGTATAACTTAACCGGACATGAAAACTTATCGTCGACGCAACAAACTATTTTATAAGCTACTCCACAAGGGGTATGTTGCTGTATTTTTCTTGCACTTGATTTATTAGGATTATTTTCAGTGCCAGCCACTGGAACGAGTAGACACTCAAAATCAGCATAAATAACGAAAGGAATATTTAGCTTATGATCATAATTTTTAAATTTTAATACTTTTTCTTTTTCGCCGGGCATAGTTATTCTTTGAACATTGGCGCAATATTTAAGATGTTCCTGTAGTTTCTTATTCTTAGAAAAACCCTGCAAACATCTGTAACAGAAATATTTGTTCTTTTTATTTTTATTATACTGTCCGCCAACTAAGCCGTTAAAGTTTTTTATCCAAACGTACTGTCCTCGATAAAATAATAAATTTATTGTCTTTTGTATAGCAGTCTCTGAAATATACCTTGAATAAACATTTTCTCACTCATCTAGTCCGAAAACATTTACTGAAATTTTTTTTTTTCTTTTTCAAACTTTGGCATCTGATTTTCTGCCACTGGAAAAGTTATTCCGTTAAAATCTAGTTCGTCTTTGTATGGCAAATACTTTTCAATTCGGTCACTGTGGTCACTCTGAGGATGTTTTGCAGACAAAATTGCCCAACGAAAACATTTATCGTCGTTGTTTTTGACATTTATACAGCATTTTTTGTTTTTAATTTGTTTTGGAAGATCAACGTAAGAACTACCTCGAAGTACGTTATATTTTGCTGTGTGAATTAAAACTTCCTTTATCATTTCAAATTTCCAACCTGACCAAGATGAAGTAAATTCCTCCAATTTTTTATTTATTTCTTGGTGTATTTCATTGGCGACTGTGGCAATATTTGTTCCAGTTAATATTTTTCGTGATTTAGCTGTTAGATATGGTTCTGAAATTTCTCTGTCGAAACTTGTATTTTCAAAAATTATATCAAGTATATCTTTTTGAAGCGCATGTAATTTTGATAAAATCATATGATACTGAACTATTAGTTTGATACTTTTATGAGTTGCACGTTCTTGAACTATAACTGGTTGTAAAAGATGATATAAATTTGTAGAGTTAAAATTTGCTAAAATGTTTTGATTATCAAATTTGTAACTGTTGTCGTAACCTGAAAATGCGGTAGCAATTTTTTCTGTTTTGATAATGCTCTTTTTAGCAATATCGCGCAATTTTAACATTATATATAGTATATTTTATATTTAATTAAAAATTACGTAAAAAATCAATTAGAGATATAAACTCCTTATAGTATAATGACAGAAATTTTGAGATATATTAGAATGACAGCGGAAGAGCAAGAAACTTATCATGTTCACCCAAAGTACGACTTAAATGCAGGAAATGCACTTGGTTCAGTTATTTGTATAAAATGCCAAAAATCTGTAGGAAAACCAACACCAGCCGGGATGATAATTTCCGTAAAAGGAGATGATACAGATATCACCGAAATGTTTAGAAAAGATTTTATCTATAATTTGTTCTGTGATGATATCCCAGAAGAACAGCGAGTCTATCGAGTAAATAACTCAATAAACGATGATAATATTGAAAATTTATCATTACAAAACGAATTTCAACCACATCAAGTATTTGATTTATATGAGGCTAATGATAAAGGAATTATTCGAAATATAAAAACAAAAAAAGTTATTGGAAGTTTACAAAACACTGGATATTTATATGTAACTATACTTAGCACTAAAACTGATCAGGTTCATTATAAAGCCCATCGTTTTGTGTACGAAACATTTAATGGCGCTATTCCAAATAATTTAATTATCGATCATATTAACAAAATTAAATCCGATAATTGTTTAGAAAATTTAGATTTGGTAACACAAAAAGGAAATAGTAAACGTGGAGATACTGGTGGTGCTAGATATGCTAGACATGTAATTTCAGTAAATCTGGAGACTGAAGAAGAAATAAAATTTAAATCAATAACAGCTACTGCAAAAGATCTTAAAATTCATCCGCAATCAATAAAAGATGTAGCTGACGGCGTAACTAAAACAGCAACGTCAGCGTAAACATTTAACAGATTTAGTTTCAGATATGACGATCAATGATGTTTCTTAGCTCGGTCTTAGTAAGACAGTTATGTGCAAACATCAAAATATCATCACGGTCAAATTTTAATGTTAAAAATGCACTATCATTAAGTTGTTGTTTTTTTTTCTGCCGTTGTTAGGAGCATTTTATCAGAATCGCCTTGCATTACAATAACGTCAACAGAATAAGCACTATAGCCCGACAGTTTTTTGGTAACTGCCTCAGCTAATTCTCTGTAATTTAATATATTAACTTTATGATGATATTTTACTTCTGGAGATTTCGTTTCGCTGGCCATTATTATTATAAATTAGACAAAAATATATTATAATATGAACCTGATGAAACGACTTGCTGATATATACTCGGGAGATTATATCACCAGCGACAAAGTCGCCAACAACAATGTTAACATAATCTCAGATCAGTTTTCTAGCTATAGTGAAGATGATATTTTGTACGACAACGAATCCGACGATGACGTGGTTGCTGTCGCTGACAGAAAAAATTACAGCAGATCGACAACTGGACGATATAATGTTAAGTATCACATTGCTAAAAAAATTATAAAATTTAATTTTACTGTTGCTGAACAACAAATATTTTGGCAGCTTATCAAACCTTTTCTTGGTGTAATAATAATTGGCCATCAAAGAAATATAAAATATGATTTTATTTTTGTTAAAATATTTAATTTAATGCCAGTTGATAATACAAGAAAATTACATTTAATTTCGTTATGTAAAACTATCAAATGTAAATCTGTACTTGTAAAGTACGAACAAATTTATAATAACATTATTGTATTGCAGTCGATGAAATCCACTTAGTTGGCACCCAACTATTAAATTTATCGCTATATCCTCTCCATTTAACTAAACTTTTGTCGCCGCGCTTTCTAATAACTTTTTCAATAACAAATACGTCTTGGGAAGTTTTCTGAAGTTCTTGTTCATAAAAACTACCAGTTATAGGCTCACCCAATAAATCCTTCAGCGCGTATGTTACAGGTATTGTTAAAAGTACTTTATCAACAACAAATACTTCTTCGCTCCAGTTTGGAGTAAATCCTTTTCAAATGTTTTTTTCGTCAGAGAAATTCTAACTTTATCACCAACTTTAAATTTATGTCTGCGGTACATGTTTTCGTTTGCTAATATCGGACTTTCAATTGCTTCATCTGGCGACATTTTAGTGGTTCGGTGTTTCGTGTTAACGTATTCGTCAACTATCTGCGGAAGCTCATCGACATAATTATTTGTATTTTTAGCTGTCAAATACTTATGAATTTTTTCGTTTAGTGTACGATTAAATCGCTCGACGACAACGCTTTTACCTTCGTTTCCTGTAACACATTTTTAGATATTATTTTGGACCAAAAACTGCTCGAACTTTTTATTAAAAAATTCTGCTCCGTAATCAGTCCAGATTCTATTTGGTTTTCTTTCTGTAGTTGCTATTATTTGTTTTAACGCATCAGTTATCAACGTTACTGTCTTATCTAAAACTGGAACACTAAAAGCATATTTACTAAAAACATCTATGACATTAAAAAGATATCTTTTATTATTGTTAAATTCAGCTAGATTTGACACATCTACTAAATCTATCGCCCAGATATCGTCAACGGCATTTGCGACAACTTTACGTCGCGGAAACTTTTTTTTTTTAGGTTTGTGTAGCTCCAATGCAAGATCATCATACAATTCCTTTCCGAGTCCTAATTTATATTTTGCTCCAATAAAACCCTGCACCAACTTTCGGTCAACCCTTTCTCTGATTCCTTTTGGTTTCATATCACGAAGTTCGTCTAACATTACTTTATCGCAGCCGTGCTTATCTTGTTCGTTGTCCCTGTAGCAGATATCATGACGCATTGCTATGCTATCAACTTGATTGTAAGGCTCTTGTCCTGGCAGCGGATTATCGTTCTCGTCAAGTTGTTTATCTAACCGATTATAAGGTCCAGTATATTTATGTCCTGGTAATGTCCAACCGCTTTTTGGTTTCGGCAATTTGCCAATTACTTTATGTGTGTCTATACCTGTTCCTATTATTTCTCTGTTGTTATATTGTTGACAGTATGTGACAATTTTATTTTGCTCGAGACATAAATCTCTGTCAGAGTCGCACTTGCATATCATTATTTATCAGTCGTCTACTAAAATAACGTCCCTGAGAACGTCAGAGCATCCGGCTCCGGACAGTTTCCTCAAAAACATACTTTTTCTTTTTCCACAAATTGCGCAAAGACTTTTCATCATCACCCTGTTGTTCTTTGTTTTTTTCTGTTGTTTCATTGATATTTTCTGTTTTAGATTTACATTTGAGACAATATGTTGACATTATATATTTGTAAGTTTAGATAAAATTAATTACAATCTCATCATTAGCGTGAGAAGGTTGCTTGTCAAACTGTAAAATAAATTTTAAAAAATCAAACGCAATTCCGTTGGAATCGGACATTTGTTTTATAAACATCACTCAATAATATCCACAAGCTGATGTTCCAATAGGTTGAAGTTGATTGGACGAATAATTTATTACTTTATATTTTTTGTTTATATATTTTTTTATTGCGTCGCTCGGTTAAAGTCCAAATGAGTGAAAGTAATTGTTATTATAAACTGCTACCCAATGTGTGCCAGATCCGTCATTGAAATTTTGTATATTTATCACGCAGGAACCTCCAGCTGCGACACCTTCGGTGTTGAGTTGATCTTTGGAATAAACTCCGTGGAAATTTTTTATTTGTTTTAGCTTATCACGTATATCAAAGTTACTTAACGCAGGAGATTTTATCTCCTTGTGCCCGGCAATGTTAGTCCTCGTCCTATTCCCAGTAGATTTGGCAGTAGACTTCCCGCTACTCCCGCCAGCAACGGTCCTATAAATCCGCCTTTGGTTGCTCTTCGACGTCGCAGTGTCTTTTTTTTTTCGTTGTCTTTCCTTTTGCTGTTTTTCGTCGTGGCATTATATTTATCTTTGGACAAAAAGTTAAATTTGCAAAATTGGGAAAATTACTTGCAATTTTCTGAGTAATTTTTAACTTAAAGTTTTTTTATACCACTGCCCTCAACTGCTTTTTTTGTTGCGCCAGATACTGCTCCAGACGCTGCTGCTAATCCTAATGTACCCAACACCGGCAAAAGTTTTGGTATTAACGTTCTGGCCATTACAGATAGTGCCAGACCAAAGAAACCGCCCTGTTTTGCCATCGCAGATATTTGTGTGGCACTTAAATTTAAAACAAAAGGTTTGCCGCGGTTATATTTATTTACTTGTTTTTTGGTTAACATTAATTTTGTTAAACTACCCAAAACACTTAAGGTGTTCGGTTTTATTTTTAATGATACCTGCCTCTGCTTTGCAACAGCAGCTGCTAATTTTTTAACTTGACCATCAGTCAAATATATTTCTTTTACAATATATGTTGTCATTATATAACGATTACAGATTAAACTTGTACTGACATTTTACCTCCAACAGAATCAATCGTAATAGATCTGTCGCTGATCACTAACGCTACACGTACAACTGTGCTACTGGAGCTTCTCCAAGTGTCCAGGTAATTTCAATATCAGCTGTCGAGTCGACAGTTCGTTTGCTATGTTTACTAACATCAAAATAAAATATCGGATAAAGTGCACGAAATTCCTCTACTGATATCTGAGATCCGTCTCCAACATCCTGATATTTTTGCACTGCATCGAGCAGGTACATGTAAGGTCTAGTAATATTTTTATTAGCGTCATCTGCAAAATTGCATTCTATCACTCGTTCTGGATATTGCTTTGAATTTATTCTAGCATATATTCGTCTAACATCAACGTTATCAAATATTGCATTATTTTGTTGCTGGTTACCACGTCGCGCTTGCCGTTGAAATACAACAAAAAAATTGCCTCGGCAGTTGTTCACTTGATGTTGTTGTAATTCGCCATGTGTAGTCGGTGGTATTTGGAACAGCTGTTTGATATATTTTATGTTGCTGAAAATGAATTTTGTTTGTGCGGTTTTCAAGCATATTATTTAATTCTGCCATTTGAGTGATTGATGGTGTTATTCGTGGCATCTACAGCGCAAGTTTGTTTGTGATAAACTGTACATCAGCTCCGCGAGCCCGAAATAAACAGTCGTTCTGTTCTGATCGATCTGAAATAAGTGTATGTTTAACTCCACGAAATACTTTATTGTAGTCGCGACAAAATCCAAATACTGTACTTAACGGTAACATCATTGTAATTTGACGTGATGCTGCTGCAAGTGCCTTTCTTCTGGTATAACCTTCATTGTAATGTATATTTTTTCTGATGATAGGAAATGAGTTATTAATCAAATCTAACATTGCAACACCGTCAGCAGCTGCTCCTGGTGGTGTTATACCAAGCTTATTACAAGCTGCAGTAAGTGATACTCTTGTAGCTGCATCACCAGCGGCTGCACCTGGTTCGACGATACCTAACTCAGCAGCATTAGCAATAAGAAAATCTCTTACAATTGGAAAATTTGCAGCTGCATTAGCACCATGTGCTAAAATAGGTGTACCTCCAGCTGAAAACTCAGACGATGCCATAAAACCAGACCCACCACTTCCAGTATCTTAAACCACATCATATTAGTTGCAGTTGATCTGGAGTAATCGTCGGAAAATGAAATAGCATTTAAGATTGTACTTGCGACTTGTAAGTGACTTGAAATATCCTCAACAGTTTGATTGGCCAGCTGATATCTGGCACTTTTAAATAAACACCAGCCATCATTTATAAGAGCTACTTCTGTGTTAGCTGCAATTGCAACAGGTACATTAGCTATTGTCATAATCTGACCGCGAACTTCCAATATTGCCTTGTGTGGTAGTAGAAATATATCTTCGTCTCGGGTATTAAATGTTCTGACACCAGTTTTATTTGGTTCATTAGAATTTTCGTCGAGATATTCAATATACTCAAATTCTGTTACAGTGTCATCGATGTCATAAGTTTCTGTTAAATCAAGATAATTTTTAACAGATATTTTTGTCATCAATCACGTAGTGATTGGCGCTGTTACTTTAGATATTAACTTTTGTATAATGTGTTCTCCTTTTGGTGATAAAAGATTTTTAGTTGTTGTTATCATTGCACGTTGAGTTTCTTTTGTTGGAGCGATTTCTGATATAATTTGTTGATTGTCGGTGGTTTCGCGCCAGGAAAATTACTTGTATTTTTCTGAGTAATTTTATCAGTTATTTTTGTCCCACCGCAGTTCAAGCAGCAGATGCAACTCTAGTTGCAAAAGCTTTTGACGCGTTGAGCGCAATTGGTGCAACTTTATGCGCTATTCCCGGAATATTTTCAATAATTTTATTAAATATATTTCCCAAAAATCCACAATAATTTTTCTTCGATAAATTTTTTTTTGTTTCATTATATCTGAAGCTGCATAAAACAATAGCTTGCTATTGTCAATCACGATGTGATTGTACGTAAGTGTAAATAGTAAGTAACAACCTCGTTATTCAAATCCAGATGTCGTCCAGATTGATCTGTCAACTGCATATTTATTGCTGTTATTTGATTTTCAACATTTAGCGGATAATAAATAACTTGCCGCGGACTAATTTGCATGAGCGAACCTGGTGGAACGTCTGGCGAAAAACTATATATCGTTTGTCCTTTACTACTTTGGGCTGAGTAAGATCCAGGTGCAATGGAGCAATTTATTAATATTGTGTTTACGTCGGTTATATTTACTGGCAAATCACCATCATACGTTATAGTTTGTTCTGTGGTTGATCCGTATTGTTTGTGAGTAAATCCAATCAGCGACGCTATGCTTGTTGCTGATGAAAAATCTATTATCAAATTATTTTTTAATTTTATTCTGGCGCGTAATGTGTTATAATTCGGTACCGGTTCAAAATTATCTGAAACTCCTCCATTTTTCGTTATCAATTCGCGTATCGTCTTATTTAAATCAGATACGTCGTAGGCTCCTTGCGGAATTTTAACTGATTTCCACGTAGGTCCTGGAGCTGGAGTTAAAGTAAAATCAAATTCATCGTTTACTCCAGTTTTTACGTTAGCCATAGAATGCCAACATGTACATGAAATTAGTCCAATTTCATACTTTTTAGTATTAAGTTGTATTGGCGGAATATAATTTACTGAAAAATTTGTGCTATCTTTCGTGGCTGTACTAGAATCTAGTAATAATGTTGTTGACATTTTTTATATAAAATTGTTATATTAAATCGTTCTGGTTTATATTAAATCATTATGCAAAATGAATATTTATAAAATTGACATTTATAAAATTAGGTCGCCGTGTAAAGTTTCGTATTCATCAGATGTTAATAAATTTTCCGATCTTAAATGATCAAGTATATCAATAATTTCGTTATCAATTTCAGCGCCAACATTCCCAGCTTCTTTTGACGATATCAGCAGCATTAATCTGCCAATCATTTCGGCAGTTGATGCAAATATTTTTACACCTGTTCCTGTTTTTTTACTCATAGATTTTTCAGCTCTCTCTCTAAGCGAAGTTTATCAAAATGATCAAACAACCTTTTAAAATCCCATCCTTCTTTCTGAGGTTTCCCACCTCTAAATTTTTCTGCGGCATTTTTAAAAACACTAGCAATAACACCATTTCTAGCATTTTTAGAAAGTTCTCTAATATCTTCTATTGCAGCTGTATCAGTTTCAACGTAAGTTTTTGCATCTTTTCTAATATAATCTAATTTTTTAATAAGATCATTATATTTACCTTCGCTCCATTTATTAATATTATCAACATCAGAAATATCATAATCTTTCATAAAATCCAAATATTCTGTTGCTACTATTTTTTGTTTTACCACTTTTTTCATTCTTTCCCGATACTTTTCAGCTTCTTCGAGTGATCTTTTTAGATCTCGTTCTTCGTCTTCAGCTCGCATTCTTTCTCTCATTAAACTACCTTCCGCTAACAGTTTTTCAGTATAATCTATTCTTTCCTCATCTAAATATATTGCTTCAGTAGTTATACTAATAAGGTTATCATTATGTTGTATGTTATTTTTTATATTAATAATAACTTGCTTATAAAGTCCAGCAATAATTGAGTGTCGATATAATTTAATACTTTCTTTATATCTTTCATTATCTGATACTACATCAATGGCATGCTTTTCATTTTCTTGTATTATTTCTGTTAATTTTCTAATATTTTCATCAGCGTCAAAATCATCTTTACGAATATTATATAATCTAATATTTTGGAATCCATATTTTTCGTTAAAAGATTTATATTCATAATCTTTTATTTTATCATTCATCTTTTCTCGATCATCATCGAATCTTTCTCTTTCTACGTTAGCTTGCTCTTTTCGAATAGCTTCTCTTCTAGCTTCTTCTTCCTCATACCAACTCTTTTCTTTTGGTTCTTCAATTTTTTTTTCTATATCTTCTAACTTTCTCCTAATCGGCCCAACTGTTAAACTTGCTAATTTTCGTTCAAGTTCAAGTGGATTATTGATCAGACGATCTATTTCAGCTTGCCTAGCAACAGGATTAAGAATATATGCTGAAAGTTCTTCAGCTAATCTTCTTTTTTCCTCGTCAGATCTACCAATAATTTTTGCTGCAGCTGCTACTTGTTGTTCCTTAACTAATCCAACCAAACCTTTTTCCTGTAGTCGCTTAAGTTCTTCTGGAGACATAGTCTGCACTTCAGGTTGTTTTCCAAGTAGAGCCTGAGTAACTGGTTTGAGAACTGTTGCTGCTGCTTCTGCGGCAACTATCTGTCCTCGTCGTGCTTGCTGTACTCGCTGTTTAAATGCTGCTTGAGACTGAGCAAGTTTTTTTTAGATCTTCTATATGTTTTCTGTATTTTGCTCGTTTGTCCATAATTATTATATAAACTTACTGCAGATAATTTTCAATACAACAACGAAACATTTTAGTTGGATTATGTGTTAGTTTATCAAATAAGAAAAAGCTATATTTATCCGCTGTCGCTTTATGATAAAGTTCGATAAATTTATCTTTTGTTACGTCGCCACATTGCTCGTTTGCAATATTTCTAACGGTAACGTTGTCCAGTCCCGGAAATAATATAAAACAACCAGTATTTCGCCGAATAAATCTGTCAACATTATAAAAACCTTGGGCTAAATAAACAGAATTACATTTCTTATTAAGCGACAGTGAAAAATATGATCTTATTTTATTCATCTCTTCATTATTTAGCGGAATATCGTCAAAAACTACTATCTTATGCTCGGACGAATCGAGTTGATTAACTGGAACAAGTTCTTCTGGTTGTTTGATAATAAAAAAATCTTCACCAGCATCAAGATCATCACGAAGTTTGTTATTATATTCGTTAAGTAGCTCGTACTTAACTTGTTGTGGATTAATTGTATAAATATAAACTCAATCGTAGTTAAAATTATCGCCCAGCAGTAAATTCATAAGCAAATTTGTTTTTCCCGATCCAGTTCGTCCAACAATAAGATAATGACAATCTGGAAGTTCGTTGTTATGTTTATGTTTCTCCAACCGCTCTGTATCAAAATTTAATATCGACGATTTTGCCATTGTTTGTTATACATTTTATGTTATATTAAACTGACTAATGTTAACAATTTTATGTTATATTAAATAAATAATGAGCTATTATACATAATTTGGAACAACATTAGGAGATTCATCGGCTATAAGTACAATAACAAACGGCAATATTGATTTATCTGGGTACCTGAAAAAAACTGGTGATACAATGACAGAAAACCTGTATATGTCAAATCAACGAGTACTAGATTTAGAAACAAAGTATCCGCCAATAAATGTTGTTGATACACAACTAAAATCCGTCGACGATAACAAGTTGTCACTGACAGGCGTAACTTTAAGCGGTAACTTAAATATGTTAGAAAAGAAAATAATAAATTTGGAGACCGGATATCCACCAGCAAACTTAAATCGAACACAAGCGGTAAGTTATTCACAGTTGAAATACGTGGATGATAGCAAACTTGATAAAATCGGTAGAAAGGTTACAGGTAATATTAACATGTCAGGTCAACGAGTGTTAGGGTTAGAAACTGTATATCTGCCAGAAAACTTAAATCAAACACAAGCTGTAAGCTATGCACAACTAAAATCTGTTGACGATAATAAACTTAAGAAAGCCGGCGACACAATGACAGGTAACTTAAATATGTCAAATTAAAAAATTATTGGGTTAGAAACTGTATATCTGCCAGCAGATGTTGTTGATACACAAGCTGTTAGTTATACGCAACTAAAATCTGTTGACGATAATAAACTTAACAAAGCCGGCGACACAATGACAGGTAACTTAAATATGTCAAATTAAAAAATTATTGGGTTAGAAACTGTATATCTGCCAGCAGATGTTGTTGGTACACAAGCTGTTAGTTATACGCAACTAAAATCTGTTGACGATAATAAACTTAACAAAGCCGGCGACACAATGACAGGTAACTTAAATATGTCAAATTCAAAAATTATTGGGTTAGAAACTGTATATCTGCCAGCAGATGTTGTTGATACACAAGCTGTTAGTTATACGCAACTAAAATCTGTTGACGATAATAAACTTAACAAAGTCGGTGGCACAATAACAGGTGACCTGTCTATGAGCAATAACTCAAAAATAACTGGATTACCGACAACCTCGCCACCAGCTGATGCTGATGCTATTAGCTATGCTCAGTTAAAAAAAGAACTTACCCCATATTTTAAACAATCCGGCGGAGAAGTGACAGGCAATATAAACATGAAAGATAAAAAAATAACTACGAAATATGTTCCAGTTAACCCTAATGATCTGTCAAATAAAGTGTATGTTGATAGTCTGTCTAGTGGCATAAAACGAACTAAAAATAATGTTGGGTATATTCCAACACTTTATAAGGGAACTGACAACCGAGCAGGGTTTGAGGTAAGCGCATCAGCATATTATCCTGAAAATTATCCTTATTACGCTTTCTCTGATAGACACGAATGGACGACCAACGAAGAAGTTGAAAATTTTTGGATCAAATTTAAATGTCCCACTGCAGTTGCTATTTGGCAATTTCATTTGCGAGGTTGATTAAACTCTAGTGTTGGTCGAATTTATAATTGGCAATTGGAAGGATCAAATAATGATATCGACTGGGCAACATTATATAGTACAACAGACACTTATATTTCAACAACACTATATTTTACGATTCCGACAGAAAAAACTGTTAACAAGTACTTATATTTTCGAGTTAATGTTTTTGCTGCTGAACATCCATTTCCAGGACTGACCGCATTTCAAATATATACACTTGATGATCAAATTTAATCTAATGCTATAAAATAATGACAACACAATGGTTTACAGACCTTGCGACAGAATTTTATGATAATATTTTTAACCCCGCCAAAAAGGTTGGAGATGATTCACTAGCGGCACGTGCGATAAATACCAGAAAATTTTTTTCAATTCCAATGATAAACTCTCAATTGTCAGAGGAAGAAAAAAAATTTGTTCGTGTTATATATATGTGGGGACCACAACTAAAAGAAGCAATAGAAAATTTTGAAGTGATAAGTAGATACTGTTATCATGATGATTGTCTAGAAGAACTTAAACAAGTTGAAATTATATTTTAAAAAATATTGCTCGAGCTTGATTTTGGAAATTTGGATTTGATAATAAATCGAACTTAATAAAACAACGAGCTTACGGTGAAAGAGAAGATATAAAAAAATCTGTAGAAGATAGTCATGATGGTCTCAACAGATTTATGGAATCTAAAATAATAAGAATAAAAAGAAACAAACAATTATACAATAGTTTTTCAAAATGAGAAATTTTTAAGTATCTCGGTATGTACTACCACGACAAAGAAACCCTAATTAAAATCGTTACTATGACACCAGACACGGAATTACTTATTAAAGCGTACTCAAACATAATTTTGTCAATGATGCGAAAAAAAGACCCAGAATTTGATTCGGTTATTGTTGACTGGTCTCTAAAAATAATCAAAGATTTTGACAATGAACTTAATTATCTTAGTGATCAGGAGCGAGAAAAGTTTTTTGATAAAGTCAGACAAACAGATTTGGTAGCAAAGCCTGATTTTTATTACTACATAAGAGTAGATGATGATATTCCATTTCCGTCAATCCAGCGCTCTAGACAATTGTCATTACTAAATTATTATGATGAAATTGAGAAAATACTCACAAAACCATATGAAAAATTAATGTTAAAAGCAGCTTCTGCTATTGGTCTGCTAACAATTTAATTAAAATCACTCAAAATATTAATGCTAGCAAATTTTGTTGTCGCATATGCAATTATCAGACAACATCTTGTTCTAAAAAATTTCACATTAAATCAGATAAGCTTGGTATTAAGGTATATTGATGAAACAAAAAGCGATTACAGTAATTTGGTGAATGAGACAGATTTGTATGAACTTGAAGTAGGAAATACTTTTGATTCCTATAGTTGGTTAAAGAAAAATGAGGTACTAACAGATGCACGATATAAGGATACTTCGTCAGATGTTTATGACAAATATAGAATTTTTATAGCTGATCCTAACAATAATAAATTTCGTGATTTTCTTGATTCAATTACTGGTACCAGAACTTTTGCTTTTGTATAAAATATTGTATAATGAAAAAACATATCATCGATTTCAATCATATTTCAGAAGAAATTCCAAAACAAGATGTTGATGCACTAGTACAATATTATAAATTTTATCATAAAACCTCTGGTGTGTAAAAGAATGTTATAAATACTACCGTAGAATACTTCGAGTAATATCATATTTGCCATTGTTAATGACTAGCTCTGGTATAATCTCAAGTGGAGCATTATTAAATCCGTTTTTGTTAATAATATCTGGTGTCGGTGTCTCTCTTCAACAGCATTTAAAAAGATTGAACCCAAACTTGAAACAAAAACAAATTCTTGTAAAACAGCAAGTATCACTTACAAAAAATTACTTGATCAGATACGATCTTACTTGCGAGGTGTAAAATATGACATGGACAATTTAATACGCAAGTTTCGTATTATTGACAGTATGTTAACGGATATCCTACCAATGAGAGTCAGCGGGTATGAAAAAGATTATCATAAAATATGGTTACAACAGTAGTAGATCATCTTTCCAATTTTTGGTAGGGGAATGGGGGTGGGGAGGGTCTCTGGTCTATCACTAAAAAATTTAATCCAGCAGGTCCTAATATTTGTTTTCAAGTTCTGGTCCAGAATCCGTTTTTGGTTTAAGATCAGCCTATTACTTTACTACTACATTTAATCTTCATGACTGGAGTTTGCATTTCCATCATAAATGATTATTTTTTACTTTTGTTTAGGACACTACAGTCGTGTTACAACAATAGAGATAGTTGTTTTTTATATGAATCTATGTGGATGACATGGTGGTGACCAAGCCAGACTCAGTAGGAATCTAAGTGGATGACATGGTAGTGACCCACTCAGACTCAGTAGGAATCTAAGTGCATGACATGGTGGTGACCCACTCAGACTCAGTAGGAATCTAAGTGCATGACATGGTGGTGACCCACTCAGACTCAGCAGGAATCTAAGTGCATGACATGGTGGTGACCCACTCAGACTCAGCAGGAATCTAAGTGCATGACATGGTGGTGACCCACTTAGACTCAGCAGGAATCTAAGTGCATGACATGATGGTGACCCACTCAGACTCAGTAGGAATCTATTGTGCATGACATGGTGGTGACCCACTTAGACTCAGCAGGAATCTAAGTGCATGACATGATGGTGACCCACTCAGACTCAGTAGGAATCTAAGTGCATGACATGATGGTGACCCGCTCAGACTCAGTAGGAATCTAAGTGGATGACATGATGGTGACCCACTCAGACTCAGTACGAATGTAAGTGCTAGACATGGTGGTGACCCACTCAGACTCAGTAGGAATCTAAGTGGATGACATAATGCTGACCCACTCAGATTCAGTAGCAGTGGCGTCACTAGGGTTGGTGTCACCCAGTGCGGCTACTCATGGTGTCACCCCCATGGACCTCCTTCCTGCACAAAAATTCAAACATTTTATAGACAGTCATTTTGGTGTCACCCTCTCTGATGGTGTCACCAGGTGCGTTCCGCACCCCACCCCACCGCCAACCACCCTAGTGACGCCACTGCTCAGTAGGAATCTAAGTGGATGACATAGTGGTGACGCACTCAGATTCAGTAGGAATCTAAGTGGATGACATGGTGGTGACCCACTCAGACTCAGTAATTCCTTTTGCCCAGGATGTAACCTTTTGAATCTACCGATTGGTTTACTTCACCCAAATATCTGTAAAAAAATATTCTTCATTCTCTAACGCAGTCTTGCTCGTGTTTCAAAAAACGCTAACACGGTCGCCATATTCGAGTTGGCAAGTCTATTTTGTTTTCAGACAACAGATATGATATAGTTCGCTTTTTTCAATAAGATCCCAAAATTCCGCAAATTTCCGTACATTCTGAGTTACACGTATTTATAATTTATTCTTTTTCACTTTGATCAGATTTTTCAAATAGAACTATAAAACTAGACATTGCAAATATTGGATGCAGGCGCCGCAGTTTTTACTGAAAATGGACTGATTTAGAAACCAGAAAAAGACGGTAATCTTGTTGTTTACACATAAAGATTATGACTGGTTTTAAACGCGAACAAGACGAAAATGTTCAGGAACCGTTTCTTAGCGACAATCAGGAGAGAATATATCAATTATTAAATTAAATGACTACATTTTTTTCACATTTTATACCCTTGTTGCTTTTCATTCTTAAAATATCTACAAGGGTACAAGCTGCAGTGAATGTAGCAGTTGCGTAGCTTGGACATTTGAGCCTTGATGCTTTGCATACTCTTGCTTATATAGTAGCTACGCCCCTGGAGTGTAGGCAAAAACTATTATGTTAACTCTATGTTAAGGACAAAATATTATTAAATTGTTCTTTAGTATGAATTTGCTACTTATCTGTCATGATAATGTATATTTTAAAAACAAAGACAGTAAAACTTAAAACTTGGGAAAATGGATGTGAATGACGAATCTTCATTTTCTTTCAATATTCCATTTCTAAATACTACATACACATGTTTACCGTTTGCATCCTAAAATTTGTTGGAAGTTAAAATTTAGTGAAAGACAGGTGTGAAGCTCCGAGCCCCCAGTCAGCAATACCGACGGTTAGATGGTTAAATATACAAAAAAGGTTGAAATTCCATGAATAACAATTTAATAACAATTCAATAATCAAATGACTCAAATTTCCAATTACACTCCTTCCGCTCGACCCTTTAATAAGCCTACTGCATCACTTGATTAGCAGTGAGAGACTGATTTCCACCTGTCCTTATATTTCTACTCATCTGTTGTATCTTTATTCTCTCTTTTATCGCCCAATTCCTTCTCCTCATCCTCCCCGACCTTTCTCAGTTTCCTTCTTCTCCTCCTCCTCGACTTTCTCTAGACTCCTTCTACTCCTCCTCCACTTTCTCCCTCACGACTACACTCCTGTCGACTTCGACTGTCTCGGCTACAGTCTCAATTCCGTCTCCAACTCTTGAAGACTTGGGACCCAGTGGAACCTGAAGTTCTCTGTCCCCTAAAAGCTTCCTGTGAAAACACAAGGACGATACAATCTTTTTCCTTAGCCCTCTCATCTCACACTACACACAGCCTATCATCAGATAACGGCTATTAAATTTCTTCGGTCACGCATTCGTTCACATCGAGATTCCCATACGTTCTTGGATGATAAAACAAACATCATAATACAGCGCGGTATCAATTACTTCTTATACATACGTCATTAAATTCCGTCACATCAGTACATATTCCTAATCCCGTTATACCAAACAATATCACAATAATCAGACGCATTTCTTTACCTTACAACTCATACAAAGTACGCAAATATTCAAATATCTAACGTCTGATGTATGCATACGTCCATAGTAACTAATCTTACGTACTTCAACCATGTTTCCAAATTCACAATTCAAGCATGTGTAAATTCTAACATAAAGCATTATTAAATGTACTGGTTTACTACGAAGTAGCCTAATAGCGAATTACAAAATTAATTTTTACCACAAGTTAACAATCTACATAATTCCGCATCGCATCTAATAATTCTCTACGTAATGCTCAAGCCCATTTCCCAAATACGCATGTAAATGAAACACTACAAAAGTAATTCTACATACTAAACGATCCTAGTAATATAGTGTAATACTACAAATAATTACAATTATGATGCCGTAATATTCTGCAAAAATCGAGCAAATAACTTACTGACCTTTTTGAAGCTTTGTCTTTCCTTAGAAGTTACCTCTAAGTTCTTCCGCCAGATTACGAGTGGCTTCTTTCTCGGAGTAAACCCTATTGATCTGCAATCGTTCCAGGCCAATACTAAATTACTCTCTACGATTTCGGAAGGTATCCTTCGGGTTTGAATTGTAAATAACACCCTCTATCTCAAATTTGATTGGATATCGCTGTGGACCCATCCAATCAAACTTAGCTGACAATGTCCCTTTCGCTGTCTGTCAACGTGGGGAAGGATAAGAACACGCCCCGTTCACCCCATGGACTTTCCTTTTGATCCTTGAACTAACCTTTAACATATAGGTATGATAACGGCAAGCCTTTGTTAAGTGACACGACCACCTTTGCCGACTCAAGTTTCCGGTCTCTGGCTGGTCATGGTAACCTTTAGAGATCAAACACAAGGCCGCGGTAATATTCCCATGACTATAGCTTATACATGACTTTATAGCTGGGGGTTAGCAAACGTGACAACGTGAAACTTTAGTTTTTGTATATGCATTTACCAACATACCAATTTAGTGTGCATTTCAATGAATATTCAGGGTGTAATGGACCCAAATACTACTGTGATCATTTGGATTACATGTCTTGTATCAATGTAGACTTGTAGACAAGCAAAACAATACAGTGTTTGATTTCCCATCTCAAGCTTTCGTTCTGCTTCCAGAACTTGATATTCATGATAGCGGAAATTTCCTGTAATGTGCACATTTGTCCATCCAATCGTGTTAATCCACTACTCGCTTTTTCAGTTCAATACAATTATTCTTGCATGATATTATGTGAAATATCTCTGACCAATGTAATGGATAATATCTTTAATTTTCATTTAATACATGGTATATAGCCTTATCAAATTTATATATCATTTAAACCACCAAACAATATAATCGGTACATTATCATCTAAGTAATCACATACAATCTCTGGGGGCATTAATGATTTTTTTCCATCACATAGCTTCTGTCGTCCAAGGCTGAGGAATAATTTATTGAAATGTGTCAAGTACGATAATCACTTCTTTTCCCACACAGGGACACATTCTGGATCATTATGTTATTTCCACTTTATGAATTAATGTCGCATGCTGCTTTTTTCTGCGCGAGTCAACGTCAGCGAGTTTCTATAAATGATGAATGTTTAATTCTGGATTAATTTGTTGAAATCGATCGAATCCCTCTTATGGATTTCTGATATTCATTTCATGTTTTCTCTCGTCAAATACCTCATTTCTTGTCCCAATTAAGATCTTTTTTTCATGTTAATTTGTCTGTAAACCTTCCAGTGGAAAAATAATCGTCGAGACAATTTTCTAAATCTGAAGCTTTATGTTCATCGTGTTTTCCGTTTATATTCCATCAGGTGGATTATTTCAGTCATAGGAACCCTTTAAACACGTGACTGTTATATAAGAAACGTGCACATTGTGCTTACTATTAGGATAACATTCACGATTTTTACACTTATTTCAGCAAGTGGAGAAAGAAAACGTTATTTACAAATAATCAATTACCTCTGAAAATATAAATTCTTAACCCAAGATAAATATATATTCACATTCATATATCGTTTTAAAGCCCCTGACAACAGATTGATCAATGATTCGATGTAAACAATCATTAAGTCAGTCTTTAGAACTGAGTGTGACTTTAATAAATACAACGTTTCTGTCACTAAGTGTGACTGCGAGGATTATGATGTTTCTGTTGCTGAGTGTGATTGTGAGTGTTACACTGTTTCTGTTACTCAGTGTGACTATGAGAATTATACTGTTTCTGTTACTGATTGTGACTTTGAAGATTATGTTTCTATTACTGATCGTGACTGAGAATTATAATGTTACTGTTACTGAGTGTGGCTGCGAGTATTATAATGTTTCTGTTACTGAGTGTGCCTTGGAAGATGTTTCTGTTAGAGTATGACTGAGAATTTCAGTGTTTCTCTTACTACATTTGACTGAGAGGATTATAATTTTGTTGTTACTGAGTGTGGCTGTGAAACTTAAAATGCTTTTATTACTGAGTGTGACGGTGAGGGTTATAGTGTTTCTGTAACTGAGCGTGAATGTGAGGATTATAATGTTTCTGTTAATGAGTGTCTCTTTGAAGATTATAATGTTTCTGTAACTGAGTGTAACTATGAGGATTATAGTGTTTATTTTTATAACCATGCGACATGTGCTAACTGGCATGTGTAACTGCGATGCATGAGTAAATCTGACATCAAGAAATCGCAAGGGTTAACCATGGTAGAATATATAACAATTCGTATCATTACTAAACCGTATAAATACAGACTCATTTGAAAACAAGATACATTTAATTCTTTTTCGATATTTATTTATTTATATGATAAATGCTATTCATTATTATGATGACTTTCGATCCTTTCTTTTCTCATCTAATTTTTGTCTATCGATACATAATCTGAAATACATTTTATTTGTCCAAGAACGTTTCATCCATCGATATAAGGAGAGGGCACGACAGTACGATCCCGCTTATCGATGCATTGTTGCCTTCGTTATTAAACTTAAAAGTTGAAAATGGTGTAATGTGGTGTAATTGCATTTTTCAGCGAAGTATGTCTCGTGTACCTTTTGCGTTTACCAACAGAACAATCGGACCAGAACTCGTGATTGCAAAGACAGCTGCTTTTCAGATGGAACGTGTTGTGACTTTATGACGTATGTTTAATGACGTTCAGTGAGTACGTAATGTATGGTTAGAAGTATAATGTTTATATATCGCAATTAAAACAATATTGTATGATTCGGTAAAGGTATGTGAAGAAGCATCCTACTCATAACATGATTCGTGACTGAGTAAACGTATGATGTTCTTTAGATGGTACTTACAACAATGTTTTGTGACTGTGTATCGTATATGTGACGAGTTGTGACTTTTTGATTTAAGTAAATTAATATGCTGTATATAAACGTATTTGTCAGTTGTAACATGCTGTGACTTCATCTACCTTTATGAGCTTTACATTTTTTGTAACGCTGTTTATAGTGTTGTGTATTTGTGATATTCATATAGGCTGCGACACTGTAACGTGCGTTTAGTAACATGCTTTGACTTGTGAAGGGTACGTAATGGAAAATGTTACAAATTTTTAAATGTTACATATCAGTGTTTAGTACGTGCAAGAGGTACCTTGCTTGGATTTGGTAATGTTCATTTACAAGTACGACCTGATCTAGTAATGTACGTATAACTTGCTGAACATGGTAAAAAAAAAACATATATGAACACGCTGTGATTTAATTGCGAAGGCTCTTGTGCATATAAAGTACAATCTATTGATATTATTTGGAACCTGCCGCATTTTGTAGTATTTTCAGTATATGAAAGTTTTGTGGCGTAATTTAAATTGGCATTTTTGACAATACCAAGACTTGTAGGATGTATAAAGATTAAAACTGATGACTGTGGAAACCACTTGTAAAAAGGGGGAAAATACGGAAGAAATTCGCAATAATCACAAAAACATAGGCTAAACATATAATCAAAATTGGTCGAGATTTTGTTACTCTCTAATGGCAACCGAATTAAGCAATAACTGAGCATTCGTCGTCCATTATTTAGTTGTGTTTTTATTCTTTTCTAAGTCGATTTCCGACTTCAGCGCTTATTTTGAATATAAAAATGATAATTTTGTTCAAAACTTTTATGTCTGAAGCATATTATTTATGAAATCAAATAAGAACATTGAATAATTCGTGCATTCAGAACTAAAAATTAAACTGATATGGCCACTGCACTGTTTCAGAGCTAACTGGTCATTGGTGACTGCAGTCGGAATCCTGGGCGGAGATGTCATCATAATTCTCATCGTCTGCATTGTTTGCTGTATCAAGATGAATAAGAACAAAAACAACAGCCGCAGAATCAGGCCGGAGCACATCCAAAATGGTACATCGCCCCCCTCTCTCTCTCTCTCTCTCTCTCTCTCTCTCTCTCTCTCTCTCTCTCTCTCTCATTCAACGTGGCCGTGCCCTTTTAAAGCATTTACGAGAGTATACATATAGTTGGCAACAATGCAAAAATGGACTCCGCTTATTTTCCCATAGATAAATTGCTGTGGGTAGACACTGATAGATAGATAGATAGATAGATAGATAGATAGATAGATAAATAAATATATATAGATAGATATTTGTATGTATATTTTATTGATTGGATGAGAGTAGAATAATTACTATAATATTTCTTTTTATAAATACTGGGCACTGTTGTTGCTCATTTTTAGACCAGAATAAATATTACAATTTGTTTCGATTCAAGTAAATTCTATTGCACTAACGAAACACAAGAGACGAATTCACTTAGCTGATTGCGGGCAAGCATTCTGTTCCCTGGCTTTGTTTATAGTCATTTTCTTCCTTATAAAAAGACACCACTCTATATGATTTTGCCTTCGGGAAAAGAACAGCTACGTAGAAATATATTCAATGATTCCTGATAATTGTTTTGACGAGAACATTGAAATACAAAACCATAAATAATAACCATATCTCGAGTTACAGATATTTGCCAGGCAATCCGGTGCCAATGTGTTTTCCTTTTTGAAAATAGTTATATTGTAACAAGTCAAAAATCTGAACAAAGCTAGTATAAACTCATCTCCAGACCTAGCAGAAAAAGACAACGTCGACCACACAGCTTGAGTTTGGCTTGAAATTTTTGTTTCGTCTATTTCCAAGGACGTCAGCACAACATTTGTTGTCATTTGTACAGTATTTAAACGCGATGTTTTTCATGTAATTAAGCAAAGGATTACACATCTACAAGGGTCTAATTTCACATTTATAAGCTTTTCTTCTTTTCTTTTTTACAATGGTATGATTAATCATTACTCAATACTAAGCTGTAGAACGGTATTTTACGCCACGTACGTCTGAACAGGCCCCAAACACATAACACAAATAATTATTGCTATCTCCAATTCCTAAACATTTATACGCGAGAATATCCCTCAAATTCTGTATATTCAGAAATGTGACAGAGAACATGCTACGAAACTAATCTATGCAATCATAAGGTCTTTTAAATACGGTTCAATATGAATGACGCCTGTACCTGATACATGTCAAATTAGTCGGTTTGAGAGATATCTTTCCAACTCCGATTCCTCACAATCAAATAAATAATCACTAAAATCCAACAAATCTATATGCATAGATGCAAATACAGATAACAGATACCCTAGGTTTGTTATACTGTGCTCTTAGTATGGGGACGGTGAATAGTAGGTGGTGGGGACTCATAGAACTTATATAAACAATATATCATGTATGCACATCAGTCTTTTCTTTTCCTTTTCAGATATAGGGGTATTCGACTTATCCCGGAATTCAGCGAGATTCGGGACAGACAACAGAAGGATCATAACATTCATCAAACCCCCTCCCTATGCATCCTCCCCACCCCCGTACACAGAGGAAGACCCTGTGAGGTCCAGTGGAACTGGAATAAATACTGTCTTCAGTATCACGCAGAAGGACTCTTTCCAACTCGCCACCCTCATATTCAATTTGCTACTGCGGGCCGCGCGCGTGCAACGCAATATACAAGGTAGTGCACCTGTAAACTTTTAGCACGTTGTACTGCTGGTGTGTGTGCAAATTTATGTACAATGTATCCTATATATAACCCGTATCAAGGCAACTCGTGATCATCCTCCAGTGTGCTTCCAAAGAAACGTTCTGTTTTTTTCACCCAGTGTTGGAGTCGGTGAGCATTTAAACTGACAATCAGCGATGGCAATTTAATCTTAAGATTACACTATTTATCAGGCCTAATCGGGTTGGCGGGATATGGCTCGGGCATAAACCCCAAAGGGGCCTCGAAAATCTTTTTTGTTTGTTTGTTTTTGTTTTGTTTTGTTTTTTAATTTTTAAAAAAAATAAAAATAAATAATTCTGATAATAATTCGTTGTGCATTTACTTATCTTTTAAATCTTGTATAAATTATATGAGCTTGTTTGGCATTCTATGCATTTCTAAATTTCCAAATAACCAGGGTCTAGTGTTTCAAACTCGAAGTGGTCTGGGTCTCTCTCAATTTCGGAAGAGGACTGCTATTTATATAATATGGGAATTACAGTCAACTGATCAAATGACTTCAGACATGTATAAAGGTATCTTCCGGTTTAGTTTTTCTCAATTTCTTTGAGGCAGAGTCCACCATATTTGTATTTGAAGAGGAGTATAATTTCGACTGAGGATTTGGTAATGGACCGCAGCGTGAATTAATGGCAAAAAAGTTCTCAAACGTGAGTATATGGAACCACTACCAGGATTAAAAACCACTATTCATCAGAACGGTTGGTGATGCGTATCATGGATGAATTAATTTTGGGGTCCAGCTAGACTGGATCAAACATTTTGCGTGTTTATCTTATTGCATGGGTGCTGGGCACATCTTGTGGCAATATTAACCGTAATGTCATCCCTGAGCATGGATCTTGTGCTGGAAAGAGTTTGTTTGTTTGTTTTTTTTTTCTTTACATCTGTAGAGCTCAAGATGTGTCTTGTTATAGATTCAGCTATAGGAGTTCGTCTATTTTTTTTTAAATAATAATTTATTTTTCCCTGGAGAACTACACAAGTGGTTTAGGAAAAAGACATTCAGTGAAATTCATTCTAAATTGGAACAGTAGAGTACAAATTGTGGTTTAACGTGAAATTCTGGACATTTGTGTAAAGACTTCATCTCACGTCATCCTCCTCCATCTTGGAACGTGGTCAAGATTCGAACCTGGACTCCATGTAAATTATTTAGTGATAGGACTTGTATTTTTTCAGTATTGGGATAAACGTTTCTATTTTCTTCACAAACTGTAAGTCCTCTTTCATATTTTCACCTTTTCACCGTGTTTTCTAGGGAAACAAATTATTTTTATTAAAACTTACAAAGCTTGTTGTCTTCACTCTTTTCTTTTGTTACTTTGAACGAGCCGATACGTAACAATATATATATATAT